>JAJJMA010236357.1:0-14582 GCA_023529015.1 Papaver nudicaule
CACACGAAATTTCGCGTTGCGGAAAAGGTAGTCTAAAAACACGCGATTACTTGCCACGCGACGAGCATTTGTGATTGGCGTGACCTAAACCATACGGCAACGCCAATCTGGCGTGGCATCATACCAGATTTGTACTAGTGTAATCCCGTGGCCCTTCGCGAAATGGGGGGTCGACATCGTGGGACCATTTATTCCAGGAACATGACAAAGAAAATACATTATCGTGGCAACTGATTATTTCTCGAAATGGATCGAGGCTAAAGCTCTAAAGAATCACACAGACCGAGACGTGTTCACCTTCTTTTGGGAAAATATATTTTGCCGATTCGGAGTCCCTGCCGAGATAGTCTCAGATAATGCCAAAGAATTTTTAAGTGCTGATGTTAGAGAATTTCTAATTCAATACAACGTATGGCTGGGAACTTCAAGTCCAATATATCCACAGAGCAACGGCCAGGCAGAGGCGACCAACAAAACTATCGGATAAAAAAAGGGTTTTACCTCATAAAAAAATAGTAGTGCGAACACCTGCACAAGGATTAGCTCGAGGATACAACAAAAAGGTCATCGAAAGGGAATTTCAACCAGGCGAGTTGGTGTTACGAGAAATCCCATCTTACCAAAAGGGAAATGCAGGAAAACTGGAACCAACATGGGAGGGACCTTTCAAAGTAAAGCAAGTAGCAGGGAAAGGCGCATACAAGTTGATCGATGAAAAAGACGGAATGGGGCTTGGAAACGCATGGAATGCGAAATATGTGCGAAAGTATTATTCATAAAAACTAATGTACCTCGTTATCGATCTTCGAATAAAAATTATCTTACATTTCGATCTACTATATCTCGGCTCAAACCCAGATCCTACTCGAATAGGCTCAGTACGGTTCCCTCGACTCAAACTCAAGACCCTACCAGATTAGGCACATCTCCTAAGGCCTCGATGCCATATAAACAAACGGGCCATGATGCCATATCTCCCTTAGTGCCTTGACACAATGAAATTAAAGGCCTTGACACCAAGGCCCTGATGCCAATCATTATAAAAGTCCTCGAGTAGCAGGCACAAAGATGATGTACATGTAGCCGTAAGGGCCCTACGAGCTACATGGCACAGTCCTCTACCCACAAGATACCCCGTTAGCGGTGGGTACTTTGCATCGAAGCTATATAAGCCAGAGGCATTTGGACCCAAGTCACCCAATACCATACGACCATGAGGACCACTCTTTTGAGGCGTCGAGGGGATGCTAAATGGGATTAACATTTACCTTTAGGGTGGATGGAACCCCGAGGCAGCTAATTAGCCTACGTTCATGGGAATGGTAAGCGAATTACGCAGCTAAGGGACCTCCTCCGAAAAATTAAAATATAGCCTCGAGGAGGGGCAAGCGAGAACAAAAGAGTCGAACTCCAGGCCGCGATAGGAGAACAGTACCATGTCTAAGCTCCAGCCTTGACCGACACTCCCCCATCGTGCTACTTTATTATTGAGACCCGGAATAGCAGCTACCCACCATAAGATTCCTACTTTACTTAGGCTAAACAGGTTTTCAGGACACCACCATGTCCTCTTGGAAGATACTCTATATCTTCGAACACCCACCTAATGTACTGAGACAAAACGGGTACCTATGGTCTCGATAGCCAGTGTTTGCTTGAAACCAGGCAAGTAGCTCAAAGCCTTTGGGAAGGGTGATCCGTAAGCCCCTGCTAGCTTGGTTTACTGCCTCACACATCGAAGTAAGCCCCGGAGTTGCACTCTAAGTAACCTTAGGAGCCTAGAATTTGCAAGGTAAACTTCGTGCCTGATCACGAGTTACTAGGGAAGCAATATATCGAAGACAAAAACAAAAAGAAGACTACGAAACAACAAACAACAACTTCATTACGAAAAGGGAGCAAAGACATGCTCAATTATACATAGTTTACAAAGCAAGACAAAAAACACAACAAAAAAGCACACTTAAGTAGTATAGCTCGAAAGGACAAGCCGAGGCAGGATTGCAAAAGCAAAATTACAAAAGATAACAGAAGAAATGTAACATCTTCTATGCGGTATCTTCAGCAATTTCCTTAACATCAGCATCACCAGTTTCGGGAGCATCCTCGGCATCATGTGTGCCAGCTTGATTCCTAGATTCACTGCCTTTACCAACACCATCACCGGTAGCTTCAACAGATTTTTTTAAGGATTCCTCCACCGGCTCCTCGGTTTGAACTTTCTCACCGTGATTTTCTTTCTCCTCATTTTTCAGTACAACACCACTTCCTTCACTTGGCTTCTCGCCCCCTGTCGTACGCACATCCACCACTTCTTCCTCTCCAGCTGGCCTCTCGCCCCCTGATTCTTCCACCGCATCCTCCTCCTCACCCACATCTTCATCTTCACCACCATCATCAACAATCTCCTCTTCACTTATTTCTTCTTCAAACTCTTCAATCCCAGCTCTCTCTTCTATCATCTTTGTTACTATAGCTTGAACCTCATCAGCAGAAATCTACTCCTTGTCAGACTCCAATACATCATCGGGGTCATTCGTGCCATTACGATAGAATGGTGGCTTCATTCCGAACTTCCTAAAAAGACCACGAGTATGCCTACGGCTAAACATAGTGGTCCTGTCAGATTCTCTGTCAATATGTTGATTTAACGAAGCAATCTGCCCCTTAAGAAGTTCGATCTCACCATCCTTATCATCTCGACTCTTCTTCAACAATACAAACTAATTCTCTTTATTTTTCAGCTGTAATTCCAGCTTCGAAACCAGTTCGCACTGAGTCTTTAAGTTTGTAGAGTAGGCATCTCGCTCACCAGCAACGGTTTCAAGTTGCTTTCCCAAGTCAATCACATTTCCTGTTTACGAGCAACATTATATCAGTTCCGATAAACAGGTAAAGCAACATTCAAGAAAATTAATAACTTAGTGTCATTTTACCCCTGCTCTTCGCAAGCTCATCCGAAAGATCACCCTTCTCCTGGCGCAAGTTCAACATCTCCTTGTCGAGATAAGCAATCTCTTTTCCTTGAGATCTACTCAAATTCAATAGGTACATCCCATGATGATAACCCTGCAAAGCAAACAACACACTACTAAGCACACAGAAGAGGCAAGAGAAAAAACCTGCAACAGTAAAACAAGCATACTTACCGCTTCAAGGAATGCTTGGTGTTTGGTCCATTCCGAGTCTAGGGTCTTGGTATTCCAAACACCAGAGAAAGCTTGTGAAACAAAGGTAGTAAGAGAGGCATCAAGCTGACGATTCAAAGGATTATTGGCATACGGTTTCAGATGATTAACAATATCTTCAGCAAAAGGACCAGATCGCGAACACCTCTCTATGAATTGCTGAATCTCTTCCTCAAAGTAAGACCTATGGGAAAAGCTCATAGGAACTGAAAGACCATTTGAGGAAGACGAAGATTGTCGTAATGGGGAAGCGCCAACTAAACACTCATTCAAACCGTATACATCCAAATTCATGCCAGAACGGGGGAGACTCGATTTTAATTCAGCAGCCGAGGCACTAAGGGTAGCAAAGGCAATAGGTTTTTTAGTCAACTCAACATCGTTACGAGAGGTTTTCGGCGCCGAACTCTTTGGAGGTTGTTCGAGGAGAGAACCCCTCTTACCCTTCTTCGAATGATGAAGGAAATCCTCGTCATCCTCGGTTTCTTCATCATCAATGTCCTCGATAGCAGCATTCGAAGCACCTTCTACCCCGTTGGCACCAGCTCTCGTAGGATACCTCTTCGAACCATCCACTTTCGAAGCAACCGCCTTAGGAAAACTTTTCTTTCCCATTCCTCCAATATCAACTTTCTTACAATTGGGATCTCCAATCAACTTTCTTACGATTGGGATCTCCAATACAATACTCCATCATCCAGTCATCACCAGTAATCATCTCGCACAGCTGGAAAGTAGCCAATTTGTCAGGAAACAAACAGAGGCAGGTATTCATACCCATAGTATAGCTGAGGCTGGTTCTGTTTGTCACCTGACTACTTGCCCCTTTTCCAGCATTAGCCTGCTTTGAGGATCTTTTTCTTTTCTTCGGATCCTCACCCCGGTCGTGGTTCTGCAGTTTATTCAATCTCTCTTGCTCCTTCTAAGAAAGAACGCGGTGTAAGAATGTAGTTTCAGAAAAAACAAGGATGATAAAAGGAAAATAGCTTACCTTCGCTTTATAAGCGAGGATTTTCTCTTGGGATTTCTTCTGCTCCTCCTCAGAGAAATGCATCTTATAGTATTCAATGGGAGGGAAGGAATGGTCGCTTTCGAAGCCCGTTCGCTCAATCCTTTTTTCTTCGTCGGTATAACCAAAGAGAACAGGACCCTCGATAAGCATAGGCTTCGAAAACCACACGTCATCGCTGGAATGACGAAGAATTTTGTTCGTGGTAGATTTGGTGGGATCCACGTCATCAAGAACATGTACCACATTGGGCACCTTTCCGAGCCCCATCCCCCAGGGAGCAGCCTCCTTAAGCAAGTTCTTTTCGACTCTATAGTGTTTGAAGAAATTCTCGGCAGTCCAAAAGCTTGGAGGATGTTCTGGATCCTCAGGAAGCTTCTCGTAATAATACGATTTACCTTCCGAGCGAGACACCCACTCGCTAATTAGACGAATACAGTTACCATTCAGCTGCATTATGCCACAGGGAGGGACGATTCGAGAGTAGATCTCGTAAAACAAGGGGTTCTTCGGATTATACAGGGGAATGGGAAGGTCGGCGCCTAACTGCTCACCGAAAACTATAATCCGTCTTTCGTCGCAGCAGTGTTTAAGAACAAGTTCAGGAGATAGATTAACTTTCCTTTCAAAACTTGTACAAGGAAAAAGACTCATTTTGAACCCCAAAATTTCAGCTCTTTTCTCCCAACTAAGTTGAGGATCAACCATCTTCCGGGGGGCAATCTTTCCTTCAGAAGAGGCGTTCTTCTTAGGGGCCTGAACACAGCGGCAGAAATCAAAAGAAAGAGAAAGTCAGTGCGAATTATGAAAAAATAAGCGGTGGTGTATAAAGAAGATCTAAGGAACTTACCATGATTCAGAATGCAACAAAAGGAAAAACACGCCAGCAAGAGGTTTGAAAGACTTGAGAACCTCGCAGACCGCGAAATTTTTGAAAAAGAGAAGTAAAGTTGAAAAGGAAGGGGGAAGATGGTTTAAATAAGATAAACCCGAGACCGGCATTGTAGAGGATAAAATACCATTGGACACGTGCCAGAATCGGAAAAGAGGATCAAAGAAGGAAGAACAACAGCGAAGTAGGGAATCAAACTCGAGAAGATCTCGTACGCCAGTGAGTTGTCACGATCGAATATCTGGGAAGGCGTGCTCTGGATGGGTGACAGATAGAAAGGTATCATAAGGAAAAATCTCGACAAAGAAAGCTCGAAGTCGTCCAAATTAATAGTTCGAAGAGAGGGATGCGAGGACACTGAAGTTAACTTCGGGAAGACACCCCGAAGACACCGACTTACTCGACAGATTCTGACATCCCTACGATTAAGTAGTTTGTCTTATTAGCTGTAATCCACTTTCGACTCGGCCCATATAAGGCGAACTCGAGGTCCATTGTAAGGGTTGGATTTTTGATGTAACCTTAAGGTGTGTGAGAGAGATTAGATTAGTATCTCCTCAGGCCTCTAAGCATCATTTCATGTACTGATATCCAGAGAAATCCAAGTTCCAGTTATGCTTTATTTGTTATTGCATGATTATTAATGTTTGCTCATCTCGATATTGTTCATATCTTCGTAATAATCCTATTGATATCGTTTAATGCAACTAAGACCATAGTTGGGACTTATAGATCTAATGGATGTCGAGTATGAAGTACTTATGCAGATTTTATACTCACACAGTTTGGCGCTAGAAACAGGGACTGACTAAAACAACTTAGGGTTTGCCTGTGATTTTATGGTTTTCAAATTCTCTTGGGAAATTTTTTTTCTAGGATTTTTAGGGCCTTTTAAACTTTGCATTTATTATAAGCTCCACACCTTGGGTGTCTAAAGATATTAAAAGCTTTAACACGCTTAAGGGTTTTTTGAGCACAACCATCAGTATGATAAGATTGATGTTTCTTCAAGGAATCTAAGCTCTCAAATGCAGAGATATACTCATGCACAAAACACATTTTTCTGATAAGTTCACATCCAAAACAGTACAAAAAAAACAAAGAGGGTTTTATCAAAAAAGGAAATAACCAAAATAACCTTATATGACACAGAAAGGGCCTAGTACAATTAGAGGTATTGTACATGTCAGACCGCTAGGACGCATTGTGGACCTCACTTATCGGTTGCAATTTTGCAGGGTCGCTTTCACGAAAAAAGGAAGGCTGAAGCAGCTCGTGAAGATGGAATCACAAGGTGGAATTCCACTCCAGAACACTCACTGCAACTCGGTGGTTCATTCGAGGAAAAGCATCAGCTCACGAAGTAACATAACGGAATAATGATAGTTGCAGAAGCAAGGAAATTCGATCCATGGCAGTTGGAGCCGATATTCTACTCAACAGACGATCTTCCCGAGGATGGCCCGAGCAACATTCCCCTAGTGATAACAAGCGTAAATGGAGAACCATTGTCAAAGATATTGATCGATCCAGGGAGTTCTGTCGAGATCCTCTTCGGAATGGCACACAAGAAATTCTTCAAAAACATACCGTTGATGGCATCAGACTACACAATCTACGGATTCAACGGAAGAGCTTTGAAGTCGAAGGGAGACGTCTCATTACCAATTTACGTAACCTCGATGAAGTTGCAAACCACATTTTGCGTCCTAGACATCGAGTCACCTTACAACGTTATCTTGGGACGACCATGGCTGCACGGGATCTTAGGGGTACCTTCTACACTGCACCAAAAACTCAGATTCCCAACTCCTACGGGTATAGGTGAAATCAAGGGCGAAAATCATGGAGTCGCAAGCATGCCACGAGAAGGACATCGAACAAAGAAGATATGCAAGGCGCAATCGAAGGGAGCGGTACAAACAATAGAAGGCAGAGATGATCGACGAGGAAATCAACCAAGTAATCAAAGGAGACAGGGGAGAAATTACGAAGGAAGGTCCAAAGGATCCCAGTGCAATGAATGAGGAAACACCAAACTTTACCCCGACGGAACCTACCGAGGACGTGAACATTGGAACTAGCGAAGAACCAAAAATCGTAAAAATTGGAACATTAATAGGACAGGAACAACATGTGGAGTTGGAAAGCTTACTAAAAAAATATGCGGATGTATTCGCCTGGAGGATGAGCGAGATGCCGGGAATTGACCCAATCTTAGCATGCCATCATCTATCTAGACATAAATCCTTCGGTACGACCATTCAAGCAAAGACCAAGAAAATTAGCAGATGTGTACTAGGAAGCAGTGGAATCAGAGCTCAACAAGATGATTGCCACATGGATTATCAAGAGATTACAATATGCAAATTGGATCTCGAATATGGTCATCGTCCCGAAGAAAAACAAAGGAGTACGAATCTGTATCGACTTTAGCAATTTGAACAAGGCATGTCCAAAGGATCCTCACCCACTTCCAAGCATAGACCAAATGGTGGATGCAGCAGCAGGTCATGAACTATTAAGCTTCATGGACGACTATTCGGGTTACAATCAAATCCCCTTAGCAGAAGAAGATCAAAAGCACACGACATTTTTTACATCCAACGGGTTATACTGTTACACACGAATGTCGTTCGGACTAAAGAATGCCGGTGCTACTTATCAGAAAGCAATGGAGAATATCTTTCGCCCTTGGCTGAAGAAGACTGTGGAAGCATATGTAGACGACATGTTAGTAAAGAACAAGAAGGCAGAAACTCACGTTGGAGATCTCCGGGAGATACTGGAAAAGATGCGCCAAATCAATATGAAAATCAATCCTGCAAAATCCATCTTCGGAGTTACCTCGGGGAAGTTCTTGTGTTACGTCGTCACGAAAACTGGCATCGAGGCGGATCCATCGAAGGTACAAGCAATCAGGGAAATGCCATCGCCAACAACCATAAAAGACGTACAAGCACTAAACTGAAGACTGGCTCCCCTTAGCAGATTCATTGCTCGATCCTCGGATAGATGTAAAAACTTCTTTAGCATTCTGAAAAAAGGGAAAAAATTCTTATGGACAGATGAGAGGGAGGCTGCTTTCCAAGGAATCAAAAATTACCTAGCAAGCTTGCTAGCCCTGCAACGTCCAGAAAGAAATGAAGATTTGAGACTCTACATTGCGGCCAACTCGGATGCCATCAGCGCGGTACTAGTAACCACCAGAGGTGAAGAACGACCGGTATACTATATCAGCAGGACACTCTTTTAGGCCGAGAAAAATTACACCAAGCTGGAACAACTCATACTTGCATTGGTGGTAGCAAGCCAGAAGCTTCAGACGTACTTCCAGGCCCATAAAATCATTGTACTAACAAAAACACCAATTGAATCTGTTCTTAAAAACATGCAGGCGGCTGGGCGAATTTCAAAGTGGAATGCCCAGATAGGCCAGTACGACGTGGTTTATGAAATTCGAACATCAATAAATCACAAATCATCGCTGACTTCTTAGCCGAATTTCCAATCGAAGAAGAGCCAATACTGGGGATCGAAGATGAAGATGGACCACCGGACCTCCTAGAGCAATGTCATCCTCGACGTTGGGAAATATTCATCGATGGGTTGGTAAATGGCGATGGTCGAGGAATTAGAATAGTATTCACTTCGCCAGAAGGAAAGAGAACAGTATATGCACTCTGATTGGAATTCGAGGCAACAAATAACGAAACAGAATATGAAGCAATGATCCACACTCTAAAGTATATGATATAAATGGAAATCCAAGAAGCACGGATAACCACATACTCTCAACTCGTCGTACGACAGCTTGATGGCAGCTACCAATCAAATGATTCATTATCAAAATACAAGAAATTAGCGAGGAGACTAATGGCAAAGATCCCGCATCTAAAAATTCGGCACATATGCAGAAAGGATAACAGACATGCAGATGCTCTGGCATTTATTGCCTCAAAAATGATGGGCCAAGACGTCATCTCTGTCGAGATAGGAAGAATAAAGAAATCGTCCATAACAGACATGGGGGAGGAGCTCGTAATGACAATCCAGGAGGAAGACGAAGATTGGAGGGCGCCCATAAGAAAATACTTGGAGACCAAGGAATTGTCGAGCAGCCCACTCGAAGCACATAAAGTAATAAGTAGGTCAGCAAATTATAAAATCTTAGATGGAGTCTTGTACAGACAGTCATTCCTGGGTCCACTACTAAGATGTGTTCATAGAATAAATGGTATTGCACTAATGACGGAACTACACATCGGCGAAGTAGGAACTCATAGTGGGGCAAGGGCCCTCGCACAGAGAACCAAGGCTCAAGGGTATTAGTGGTCGTACATGCAGGCCGATGCAAAAGACATATCTCGGAGATGTGACCCATGCCAAAGATTCGCCAAGAGAATTCATGCGCCAGCAACAAACTTAAATTCAGTATGAAGCCCATGGCCCTTCGCCAAATGGTGGGTAGACATTGTCGGCATATTCATTCCAGGAACAGGGCAAAGGAAATACATCATCGTGGTAACGGATTACTTCTCAAAATGGATCGAGGCAAAAGCTCTAAAAAGTCACACGGGCCGAGAGGTGTTCACCTTCTTTTGGGAGAACATATTTTGTCGTTTCGGGGTCCCTGCCGAAATAGTCTCGGATAATGCTCAAGAATTCCTAAGTGCTGATGTTAGAGAACTACTAAACCAATACAACGTAAGAGTAGGCACTTCAATTCCAATATCTCCGCAAAGTAACGGCCAGGCGGAGGCAACAAATAAGACAATATGAGACAACTTGAAAAAAAGAGTCCTGCACCACAAAAAACAATGGTGTGAGCACCTACACAACGTACTTTGGGCATTTCGAACATCTCGAAGGTCTGCAATAGGAATGACTCTATTTCATCTAACATATGGGACAGAGGCAGTGCTCCCCACCGAAATCATGGGAACAAAACCTCACAGCTGACCTAATATACGCCAAGCTAGATGACCTCGAAGAAGCCAGAGAAGACGCTCGACAACATATCATCAATTATCAGCAGGGGCTAGCTCGAGGATACAATAAAAAAAATCATCGAAAGGGAATTCCAACCAGGCGAGCTGGTGCTTCGAGAAATCTCACCTTACCAAAAAGGAAATGCAGGGAAACTAGAGCCAATTTGGGAAGGGCCTTTCAAAGTAAAGCAAGTAGCGGGAAAAGGCGCATACAAGTTAATCTATGAGAAAGACGGAATGAGCCTCGGAAATGCTTGGAATGCGAAGTATATAAGAAAATATTATACATAAAAATATTGTACCTCGCCATGTACCTTCGAATAAAGAATTACCTTCAATTCGTAAAGATTGTCCTTCGATTCAAAAGTCCTACTTGATTAGGCACATCTCCTAAGGCTTTAACGTCATGAAAACAAACATGCCATGACGCCATCTCCCCTAGTGCCCTGACGCAATCAAAAGGCCTTAACGCCAAGGCCCTGATGCCAAAAATAAAAAGTCCTCGAACAGCAGGCACAGAGCTGATGTTCATATAAGCCGTAAGGGCCCTGCGAGCTATATGACACAGTCTTATACCCACAAGACACCCCGTTAGCGGTGGGTACTTTGCATCTAAGTTATATAAACCAATGATGCATTCGAACCCACTACCACACGACCATGAGGACCTCTCTTTTGAGGCGTCGAGGGGACAATAAATGGGATTAACATCTACCTTTAAGGTGGATGGAACCCCGAGGAAGCTAATTAGCTTACATTCACGGGAATGGCAAGCGAGTTACGCAGCCAAGGGACCTCCTCTAAAAAATCAAAACACAACCTCGAGGAGTGGCTGCCGAGAAAAGATGGGTCGAATTCTAGGCCGCAATAGGAGAATAGTACCATGTCTAAGCTCCAGCCTTGACCGACACTCCCCCATTGTGCTACTTTATTATCGAGGCAAAGCATAGCAGTTACCTACCATAAGTTCCCTACTCTAATTGGGATGAATGTATTATCTGAACACCACCATGTTCTCTCGGAAGATACCTAGTATCCTCGATATCCACCCAATATACTGAGGCAAAATAGGTACCTATGACCTCGATAGCCAGTGTTTGCTTTAAAACAGGCAAGTAGCTGAAAGCCATTGGGAAGGGTGATCCATAAGCCCCCACTAGCTTGGTTTACTATCTCCCACATCGAAGTAAGCCCTGGAGTTGCGCCCTAAGCAACCTTAGGAGCTTAGAATATTGCAAGGTCAACTACGTGCTTGACCACGAGTTGCTCGATAAACGGTATATAAAAAAAAATCATTGCGAAAATAGAGCAAAAGACGCTCCAAAGTACATAATTCACAAGGAAACAAGAAACACAACAGCAAGAAATGCAAACCATCTGCAACACAGACAAGGAGGACAAAGTACAAAAAAGATAACGTCAGGAATATAGTGTTCCCTATGTGGTATCTTTAAACAACCCTTTTAATTTCGGCATCATCTATTTTGGGAACATCCTCGGGGTCATGCACAACAGCCTGATCAATAGATTCAGTGTCTTCTTTAGCACCAGTATTGACAACTTCGGGAGCACGCTCGACACCAGTTTTAACCTGATCATTAGCTTCGGCATCTTTACCAGCTCCATTACCAGAAGCTTCGACAAAATCCTTTGAAGATTCCTTAGCCGAATCCTCGGTGTAAACATTTTCAACTTGGTTCCCTTTCTTTTTCCGTAAAACACCATCATCTCCCTATTTTGGCCTCTCGCCCTCTACATCCACCACATTTTCTTCTACAATTGGCTGCTCTCCCCCAGATTCCTCCACAAAATTGTCCTCTCCCATGTTATCATCCTCGCCATCATCACCATCAACAACATCTCCATTGTCCTCCTCCTCAACTTCTTCAACACCAGCTTCCTCTTCCAACAACTGTTTTATTACATCCTGAACCTCCTGGGCAGAAACTAACTCCTTATCAGTCTCAAGCGACGCATTAGGATCACTTATACCATTGCGATAAAAAGGAGGTCGCATTCCGAATTTCCTGAAAAGATCACGAAAGTGCATACGGCTGAACAAAGTAGTCCGTTCAATTCCCCTTCGACATGCTTGTTCAGCGAAGCAACCTCCTCTTTGAGAAGCTTAATCTCACCATCTTTGTCACCTAGACTCTTCTGTAGCAACCCAATCTCATTCTCTTTATTCTTCAGCTGAGTATCCAGCTTCGAAGCCAGTTCGCGCTGAGTTTTCAGGTTTCCAGAAAAGGAATCTCGTTCACTAATAGCAGTTTTGAATTGCTTCCTCAAGTCTATCAAATCACCCCTGCTCTTCTCAAGCTCCTTTGAGAGATTACCATTTTCTTGTTTCAAGCCCAACAACTCCTTATCAAGACGAATAATCTCATCTCCTTGAAATCGAGACAAATTTGACAAATACATCCCATGATGATAACTCGCCTCGTGGAACGCTTGGTGCTTCGTCCACGCCGAGCCAAGGGTCTTCGTGTCCCAAACGCCAGAAAAAGCTTGCGCAAGAAAAGTGCAAAGAGAGGGGTCGAGCTGACGATTATGAGGATCTTTGGCGTATGCTTTCAGGTGATTAGCAATATCCTCAGCATAAGGACCAGAAAGAGAGCACCGCTCCATGAACTGCCGAATTTCCTCTTCAGAATATGGTCTGCGAGGCAAGCTAGTTGGAACCAATGGGCCACCCTGGGAAGGCAGAGATTGTTGACTTAGAGAAGCATCAACCAGACGCTCATTCGAACCATACACATTCAACCTCATGCCAGATTGCTGAAGGCCGGACTCAAAATCGGCAACAGTGGCATTCAAGGAGGCAGAGGCAGTGGGTTCTTTAGCCAGCGCAGCACCGCTATGAGATGACTTCGGCACAGAACTTTGGGGAGGCTGTTCGAAAGGACCCTTCTTGCCTTTCTTTGAAGTAGGTTGAATGTCCTCGTCCTCTTCGGTCTCTTCATCATCTACATCCTCGACAAAAACATTTGAAGGCTCGTTCACTCCTTTGTCAGCAGCCCTCGTAGCATACTTTCTCGAACTCACTATCTTCGAAGCAACTGTTTTCACAATACCTTTACTCAGTCCACCAGTGGCAACCTTCTTCCGATTAGGGTCGCATATAGAATATTCCATCCTACCATCGCCACCGGAGATCACCTCGTTCAACTAAAAAGTAGCTAATTTGTCAGGTTCCAAACAGAGGCAGGTATTCATACCCATAGCATAACTCAGGCACGTTGTGTTTGTCACCTGACCACTCGCCTCCTTTCCAGCACTGACCGGCTTCGAAGGTATTTTCCTCTTTTTTGGATCATCAACTCGCCCCTGGCCTTGTGACCTCTTCTGTCTCTCCTGCTCCTCTTTCTGCAAAAATGAGGCATAAACAAGGGTAGGCAGATCGAGGGGAATTCGAAAAGAGAAATTTCTATGGTACCTTCGCTTTGTAAGCATCAATTTTTTCCTGGGATTTCTTTCGCTCTTCATCGGAGAAATGTATCTTATAGAATTCAACAATAGGAAAATCATGACCATCTTCAAAGCCTGTTCGCTCGGTCTTATTCTCCTCATCGACATAGCCAAAGAAAATTGGGCCCTCGATAAGCACTGGCTTCGAGAACCACACTTCATCGCTGGAGTGACGAAGAAGCGTGTTTGTACTAGATCCCGAAGGATCCACATCACCGAGAACATGTTTGGAATTGGGTACCTTGGCGAGACTTACACTCCAAGGAGAAACTTCCTTGAGCAAATTCTTTTTTACCCTATAGTGTTTAAAGAAATTAACGGCGGTCCAAAAGCTTGGAGGATGTTCTGGATCTTCGGGAAGCTTGTCATAATAATACGACTTATCCTCTGAACGAGCTACCCATTCGTGAATTACTCGAATGGCGTTCCCATTTAATTGCATTACGCCACAAAGAGGTGAAATCTTGGAGTAAATCTCTTAAAAAAGGGGGTTCTTCGGATTGTACAGAGGAATGGGAAGTCCGGCGCCCATCTGCTCGCCGAAAACAATAATCCGTCTCCGGTTGCAGTTGTTAGTAGAAATAAGTTCTGGAGATAAGTTAACTCCTTTACCAAAACTTGTGCAAGGGAAAAGATCTATTCTGAAACCATAAATCTCGGCCCTCTCCTCCCAACTGAGAAGTTGAGGATCAACCATCTTGCGGGGAAAGGTATTTTCTGTAGAAATATTCTTCTTGGGAGCCTGAACACAGTAGCAAAGTTAGATGAGAAGTAAATCAGTATGAAGCAGGAAAGAAGAAAGCAACAATAGGAAATCTGAAAAACTCACCATAACTCAGAAATAGTTGAGAGAAAATACGACGGAGATAAGCCTGAAAAACCAAGAAGCTCTAAAGACGGCGAGAAGTTTAAAAGAGAAGAAGAAAGGAAAAAGAGGGCGAACGGGTTTAAATAAGGAGAGCATGGAACCGACGCGGCAGGTAAAAAGTGGAGTGGGCGATGGTTTCGAAAAGCCTTTAAAGGCTACGTGTGTC
>JAJJMA010236367.1:833-14556 GCA_023529015.1 Papaver nudicaule
TGTGAGCCTTCATGTGTTGTGTTTATTTCAAAAGTAAACCTGATGAATTAGCAGATCAACTACTTTCTTGGACTGCATCATTTGTGATTTGTTGTTGCTCTAGGCTTCGTTTTGCTGTGGTCCATCTCACATCGTTATGTCCTTCCTTTACCTTCTGTACACAGTAACAGCAGTAGTGTGGGTAGCAGCAATAGCTTTAGGTGACTGTCCAGTAGGACCACCAATAAAGTGTTGAGCAGTGCGGGGATGAGTAGCAGTGCGGGCGCGTAGTCATTCCAGCATCTGGGTTTGCATCCGTTCATGTGAGTTCGCAGCCATTCCAGCGGATGTATGCGGAGTCTGAGAAACAGAGCGTGATTACTCGTAGCAACAGTAGCGCGTACGGCAGCGCCATCAGGTGGGGTAAATACGGAACAGCGATTAGCATTGGCCGCTAGTGGCCGATGTGAGTAGTAGGCGCCGTGGTACCTCCATTGCCTGAACTGTGGCTTGCTCTCTTCCAGTAGAAGAGCTTTGAATGGGTAATCCATTGAGGTTCTTTTGTATAATTGTCGTTGTCGCCACCGCTGCAAATGGTAGTGTTGTAACTATCTCCATTGTGTAGCCATCCTTGATTTTTAAGCACGCACTAACTAGTAGTGTGAGGCTCCGGCACACAGAAGTGTGAGGGATACAACATGCTAAGTATTCATTCCGTGCGAATAACATCATCAGTGCGGGCAGCAGTAGTAGCGACAATTCCCTGCAACGCTATGCGACGAATTCCACCCTCATGTGTGAAATTTCTTTTTGTATATTTTGAACTTTGCCCCGGCGTGTTCTCTATACGTGCCCCTGTTTGAGTAAAGGCGTTGCTAGGTCTCCATTTTTGGGGAAGGTCTTTGCTCAAACATAAATAACTCCTGGTTTCTTCTTAGATTTTGGGTTATGTTGGGTAACATATAATCGAAACAAAGTATGTATACATACTTGCCCCTGTTACTCATTATAAGCCAAAATCATACTTAGTCTTCATCTTGTTCATTCGGTCAAAAACTGATTTTGCCTTAGTCGGATATTGTGAAGATTGCGTAATTTTTTAGCTATAAATTTTGATTAGTTACTTAGTATCAGGCAAGCTAACACTACTTCGTATGTTACCTGTTATGTTATCATTTCCGAGCGTCGTTACCATAGCTAGATGGTACGGTTTGCGGGTAGTTTTTATTTCCGTATTGCGGAGTCATTTGAGGAGTGTTTTAGCCCAGTCACACTGATTGCTAAGCCCTGGCCAGGGGGAAGCAGAAACAGATGTGGGGTGTTTCCCTATCAGGACCTTGGCTCCGTAAGATAGGGATGTTTGTGGTATGTTAGGCATCTCTTGCTATCGATTGGAACCTCTGGTCTTACACTCATAGACGCTGACGAGGTTAATCTGGAGAGACTACACATGACGTGCTTTACCCATTTATACGTTTGCTGGATACTCTTATCGAAGGTTTGATTTCGACGGTATCGCAATTATTCGGGGCATAATGAGCCACGATAATTATGAATGATATTTGACACAAGATTACAGAAACAATATAGATATTTTTGAAATGTACACGAGATGACCTGTTTTCATCATGAAGTAGGACCAGCGGTGATGCTTTTATTCATGCGGCAACAATGCCCCATTCACGTCACAAGAGTAGTGGTCATCACTTGAAATCCGTGGTTTCCGGTGGTCTTCCGTCAATGGTTTGTAGACTTTTGACAGGGTGCAATGCTCTAGCTAGTTGTTTTGCGACTTGAAGCGTCGACACATGCAATGATCTTTGGATAGAATGAGAGCCTGCATTTTCTTGGGGCGGATATAATATATGTAGCAGCAGGAGCGGATGTCATTTGAAGCCGTCAAGTAGGCATGCAGCTTTGGCATTTCACCGGCAGCACGACGTACTCAGCAATTGTCACTCCACCAGGTGCGGGTGCAGTCCTTTAAGCTTCAACCGGATATATTAGCAGCAGCAACGGGTGGAAGGCAATGGTACATCAGTAGCATGGTTGTAGACGGCCGCATGTACACTTGGCAACATATCAGGAGTGGGGAGTGATCGCGCGCATGGTGTGGTAGATGGCGACACTTGAACTTAATCAGGTAAGAGTATGCGTTTATAGTGTCTCATCAGTTGTAATGTGAGCATCGTATCATCATGAAAGAATGGATGTGGCGCATCGTCCTCTTCATAGAAGCATTGCTACTACTAGGAGCGGGTCACCAATAACTTCCTTGTAGTATCACGCCATTTCTCTGGTTGAGCATTATATTCATCATTCTATCTGCTAGCATCGTAGTCAGGGCTGTGCTGCGAGTCTTTAGTTGTATGTCCAAGATTGCATCGAGTTCTAGTGGAATCACTAGCTGGCTGTTGACGCCTGATGCGAACCTGCAGGAAATAAATAAAACCACATAAGAACAAATGAGAGAGCTCCTCATTTGCAACTGGTGCGGTCATTCTGTTGAACATCTGTATTGCAAGCTTTGGTTGTCCAAGATCGTACTGCGGGCCTTCATGTTCAAAGTTGAGCGCTCCAAGGCTTAAGCTGTTGTGCTCATTGTTTGCGTAAGTTCGAAGTTTGATGCACGAGAATAAAAGTCTGCGCGCGGGAGCTGAAATTTCCTTGGACACTTTCTCCTCTGCGGAACTGGAGCTTTCTATCAACAGTAGAGTTTGGTTACCCTGCAGCGATAAAGTTAGTTTCTTTTAACAAGTTATTGGTAAGGTTAAATCTTCTCGCGCGGTGTGGTAACACAGCGGCTGAGTGTTGAGTAGGATATAGCCCGCATGTTCGCTTGTGGTGCGTCCATCTTTCCACTGCGTATACTTCTCCGCGCTGCGGGAATCATTGTTTGGGAAGTCAAAGCTTGCGCATTTGTTTCATCAGGTGCGGATGACATCAACTCCTGCATCAGTGGCAATTGGTGTTGGAGAGTTCTGGACAATCGGTCTTGACGAGCTGGAGCACACCCTAGCTAAGCCCATAAACTTTTTAAAACCAACCCAACCCGCACCGGAGCCCCTTAGCGAAATTCCGGATCCGGATATAAACCAGGGCCCCAATTGAAAAACCGGCCCAAAAGTCCTTCTGATTTTTCTGGTCGAAACTTTTGGTCGCCGGCGATAATTTGCAGACCCAGAACTCGTCCAAGGTCCAAGCCAGAAACTCCATTCCTGTCAAGCCTGCCCATTAGTGCGTCTTTAAACCAAACATAGCCCAGTTCACCTTCATCCTTTGCAGTACAGCTCGATAATGGAGTATTCCGATGATGATCATGATATTGATCGTGATGAAAGTCCTGTTGATGATATTGATTGTTCCGTACGGGATTTGAGCTTCGAGAGTCGATGTCGTTTCGCACGGAATTTGAGCTTTGCGTGCCGATGTTGTTCCGTACGGGAGATGGCGCAGTTGTGATCTCCTTGTTGAGGGGATTGACTGGCTTGATGATTTCCTTTGTGTAGCGGCAGGTACGTGATGATAACTAGTGCGGGTAAACTATCTTTTTTCATAACATCTTGCTCTAGCAACAACAGCGGTAAGCGCGTGGTAACGACTCCCCCAGTGGCAGTGGTAGCAACGAGTGCAGGCATGAGTAGTAGTCCATGTCTCCATTCTTTGAGCCTGGTGTTCTATCGATTGTATTTACTGCAATCTTTGGTGTGTCCAAGATCGTGATTGTCGTGTAGCCCCGATCCTTTGATGTCCCGTATGAATCAGTGGTAAAGCTAGAGCTGACTGTCCTGCTACCATTGAGTAACAAGGCTTGAGCTGTGCTCTGAAGTGTGGATTGAGTACATCCCCGATAGTATTATTGTTGAAATGGAACTTTTCAGTTGCGGGGTTGCTTTCATCCCATGATTGAAGTGTACAGTCATCAGCTTTCGTCCCCCTTGCTTGTGCTTCATCACATGATTGAAGTGTCAGCTGCTCCCCCGTTCCCGCTCCTTAAAAGCAATCTTGGCCAGACGAGATGGCTGTTGATAACAGATGCAGATGACATCATCAGCGGCACCAGATGGACCAAGGGCAAGTGCATCTGAAGGTTCAGATGCGTTAGCCGTTGGATGAGTAGGAGAACAACAGCTGGTGATGGAGATTTTGTTTTCTTCAATTTGGATGGTGCTAGTGCCGGAACATCAGCAGCTGCCGGAGCTGGTGAAGGAGTAGCGGCAACGACTGGAGGAGTAGCAACTGGTGCAGGTGTTGCTGGTCTAGGAGATGTTGCTGGTGGAGTTGATACTAAAATTGTGGGTGGTGATGCGACTGGTACAGGCATGAGTGGCAGTCTGGAATGGGCCTTGTCTTGCCGTGTAGTTGGTGTGCTTGGTGTCAAATAAGCGTACTGATCCGCAATGTCATTGGGTGAGTGTATCAGCAGTTCTTCGAGCACGCACATGGGCATTAGGCTTGTCCCTTGGTCAGTAGCCGTAGGTGTGCAGCAGTAGCCTTCTCGTCAGTTGAAGTAGAGGCAGCACCTCAGATTGGTGTCGGGCATTTAGCAGCAGTAGCAACACATCATGAACTGCAGTGGCACATCAGTAGTGTGGTTGTAGCCGGTTGTACGTGCATGACAGCAACTTCCCCAGCAGCGGTGAAAGCATCGAATGCGGGCATGAGTAGCATTCTGTTTCTCCCTTGAGCTTGGCATTTTGTCAGGCGTCATTTCTGCAGGCTTTTTGTTGTATTCAAGAGTTCGACCATTTACTCGCTGAAACTCTTCAGCAAGCTTTAATGGTTACATTCAAGATTGTACCGCGGGTCTTCGCCTACGTCCAGTGCAGAGATGCGAGTATTGAATTCAAGCAGAAGCACGGGCTTCGGGTCTTGTGTTTCGATCATGAGGCATGAGCGGGTTGTTAACCCCCGATATAGCATATAGGCCTGCAGGAAACAGACAGAACGAGGAAACAAGGATCAGGTCCCGTGATTGTAGCTGGTATGGGTCTGTGTAGCACTTCCATTCTCCCTTTCTTTAGCTTGGTAGCGGTCTTTTCCTTTTATTCATCATGTAGTAGTTGCATAACATTAGAACTGTATTCTCCAGTCCAGTGCGCTCATCTCGTCCACTGCGGGAATCACGTCCAGTGCGTTCATCTCGTCTAGTGCGTTCATCTTGTCCAGTGCGGAGTGCGGGAATTGAAGTCTGTGAAAGACAATCCTCTTCCGTACGGGATTGAATGTGGGTGTCTGAAGTTTCCATAATGGGAGATGGCGCAGTGTCTGCGTTCCTTGCCCCTGGGACTGCGTTAGTTACGTGCTTGGTTGTACTAAACTGCCCGTTATAAGCCATGATGTACCTGCATAACAAAACAAATATTTTCTTCCACGGGTCTAAGCATTTCATGACTGACCGTCATAAACAAGGATGCCATAAAAGACACGGATTTGAAAGGTTACACCATGAACCTCCAGGTCTCATTTCCGTGGTCAACCCTTGTGCATCCATTCTTGATGTGCATCCATGGTGCTCCGTCTACGCAGCTATCAAGTTCAGTGAAAAGGTTGAGAGAGTAAAGATTTTGCCTGCATCATTTCCATCTTTGTTGTATTAGTTTGTGCGATTTTTGCCGGAAGTAGGTTGAGTTGCGATTTATTGTAACTTTGCCATCAGTTGCCGGTCTGTCAGATGTGAGGTTTGAACTAGAAACATGCTCCCAACGTCTCTAAGTGCTTCTGTGAGATTGTAACCTTCATCACGGTTTTGATCTTGGCAGCGGTATCCGCATAGTATTGATTACACAACCCTCTCTTTCTCTTTGGCAATGAATCTGCATAAAACCAAAACAAAGAAATACCTCCACTAGTATATAGCTCCCTGGAAATGAAGTTGCCTCCGTGTAAAGCAGTGTACCAGTTCCTCAGGTTTCCTTTGGCAAGTCACTGGTAAGATGACAACTTCTAATGGTGCGGCAAGACAGCAGGTTCCATAAATAGCAAGTGCGGTGACACAACAACTGCGTGATGAGGAACAATATCGCCCATGTGCTGGTTTGAATCGAAGCAAAGCAATTGGGGTGCCTGGGTTAATGCCATTGCTTCTTCGCTAGACATGATGATTGCGGTCAATACTACGTCTGCTTCATTTGTATTAGTTGCGTCCCATCGTCAACGTCAAACCATCATTGCTCCGGAGCGTCATGGCGTCGTCTCCATAGCAAGTGGGACAGCTGCATCACTCGAGACATGACAGTAAGTTCAAAACATCAATAGCAACACATATCAACCTAGCCATATGAGCAGTGTTAGCTACAGTAAAGGTACGGGTCTCCATGTATGCTTTCATCAACACATTTGTTCATCCTGATTGCGGTGAGAGTTGAATAAGTCCCTATGGGCTTGTTGTTTGCATCCGAAATTAGGGTCGCGAAAATTGTTGTCTGATGTGAGTGGAATGCGAGACTAGTCCGCGTTGATGGAGTGCGGGAAAGGGTTGCGTGATCGTAGCTGTGTAGCCGTGCGTCTGCATTTCTCGGGAGTAGTGAAATCCAATCATACTGCCAACGCCCAGAGTCTCGCGCCCTTCTCTTTTAGTTGTATCCACGGACATACTGACTCCTGCAACTGACTCAGTGGTGCCAAACACGCAGAGAGCTTTGTTCACAGACAGATCTGAATAAATTTATCAAACGAGATACTGCAGTTGGGTGTTGTCTTGAGGTGCGTCTACTCGAATCAATACAACTGAGTACGCTTCTCTGTTCCTGTATGGAGAGGAATCAAAGAGAATTGAATCAGTACAATTGACGTAATTGAATGAAAACGAAGTATGATATTATTAGTGAAAATGAGTAATATAAAGGGTGAAGTTTAGATCTGCTGATGGAAATCAGATATCAATAGACAAAAGTAACAATGAGACTTTGCGGGAAAAGTTGTTGGGGTTCAGCAACTCATCGGTATTGATTCTTTGGCTAATGTAACTTTGAAATCTTGTTATTTCACAGGAGAATAAATTCTTTGACACCTCTCCCTGTTTCTAGCGCCAAATTGTGAGAGCAAAATCGTTGTTCTCAACAACCAAATGATTTATACATAGAAAGAGGTAAGAAAATAAGAATGGTAAACATAGATCGACATATTGATTTTTTACGTGGTTCGGCATCCTTGATGCTTTACATCCACGGGTAAATGCATAAGTTTATTGATGATTTGATAGAGATTTTGTTACAAAGAAGGAGAGCTCATTGAGCTCAGTGAAAGAAGAAGAAGAATCCGGCGGTTTTTGGCTTCCCTTTTTCTCTGCGGGAAAAACCATCCCCTCTAAGTCCTAAAAGACTTTTCTTTTATAGGGAAAATATCTACCCTAGCTTCAAAGTTAAGCATCCTTAGAGATGATACAATGTAACTCGTCGTAGCTTATTACGTTGCTTCGGCTCTTAGAAATGCGCCACGTGTACGGTGACAATTATGCTATTACAGGTGTGTTGGTGATGATTTTACAAAGCAAAATTGTGTGGTAAGTCTATGTTCGAACAGGTATGGACAACATTGGACTATTTCTAATAAAAAAAGCTTACCGGCTAAAATTGTTTTTCGACTCTAGACCAACAAAACGGGAGAGAATTACCTAAGCTTACTGCCATATATGTTTGGTGATTAATGAAGGAGGTGAAGTGAGTATTTGTTAGATGTTGTCTGTTGTTGAATAATTGCAGGGAAGGAGCTATTATGGGCTTAGGAAATCACCAACAAAGTTCACACCCGCCTCACCAGGAATGTGCACACTGCGTGTTTGGGAAAATGCGTGAATAATTCGGTTGCGACTATTGACTGAGTTAGGTTTACCATATACTAGCCATCGTCTCTGGTGGGTATGTGAGAAGGATCAGGGCATGAATTTTTGGCAAGTATTAGAGCGTTTGATGGCCAAAGTCATACGTCTTATCATCCTTGACCGTCGGATCCTCTTAAAGTTGCCTTTGGTTGCCATGGCTCGATAGGCTTACACAATTGCACTCACGATGTTACTACATAGTAGATAGGCTTCCCAACACGCCTTTAAACTATAACGACATGACAGTGTAAGAAATCTTCAGTTGCATAAATATCAGAATGCATAATCCGATCAAATTGATGCCTTGCCGGGAACCACTATTCACCGCCATCTAACTCGAGAAAAAAAATGTCTGAAGTGTAAGAAATTTTCTTTTCGACAAACTTAATTAGTATACACAAAGTCTGGTGGCGGATACTATCATGTCTGCTTATTGAGGTTGAGAAAATGTGTGACCCGGACTTTTGTCCATCTTCTTTGAGGAATTTGGATGATTTGGTGGAGCAAGTCCGGATCAGATTGGAAAACCCAATCTATACTCTTTAAGTTTGCAAGCAATAAAATACACTAAATGTTCAGGTAAGGTAACTGTAAGTCTCAATAGATTTAATATCATGATGACCTTGATGTCTTGATTATAAAAATCATTACGAACTTGGATGCTTCTCTTAATGGAAAGTTGACAAACTTTCATTAGCAGGAAACCGTGAAGATTTACCATGGGTGTCTCACATGTAAACATTTGCTTCAGCAGCAAATACTTATGAAGATAAACCAAGGCATTCATTTAGTTTGTCATGTTTAGAAGAAGTAAAAGTATTTGGAATACCCAATTTTAGTGTGGTCGAAGGTAAAACAGAATTTCGGCCATTCAAAATATATTTTTGATCGGTACAAATGATTCAAAGCATAGAGATGATAATAAGCATATGAAATCATATATTTGCTTAAAAGATGATTACAAAGGTTCTAAAAAAGAAATAACTTCTACATTATTTGGCATACTATTAAAACTTTTTTCGTGTCTAAAATATGATGTCTTGCTCTTCTTATATTCCACTAGGTATCAAGCCGGCCGCAGGCCGACAAACTAAACACCTTAAATTTGGGCCAACCAACTTTAGAATTTGCTAACCCGCGGCCGGGGCCCGGCTGATATGACCCAACCAACATAACATTAGAGATTTCTTAGTCCGAATAATACCTATTAAAAGTAACAAAAAGGTTGAGCCCCAACCGTAGGCTGTGATGGATTATCGACCCTTCGATCAACCAACTTTCGAATTTGCTAACCCACGGCCGGGGCCATAGGCCCCAGCTGATGTCACCCGACAAACTATACACCGGAAATTTGAGCCAACCAAACAACTTTAGAATTGCTAACCCACGGCCGAGGCCTATGGCCCCGGCTGATATAACCCAACCAACATAACACTAAAGCTTTATTAGTCCGGATAATACCTATAAAAAAATAACAAAAAGGTTGAACCCCAGCCGTAGGCCGGGGTGATACCTAGTCTATTCTAATACTATTATTGCTCAAGCACACTTGTGTATCATTATACTTGAATTTGGATGGAATTGTTGTTCTCGAGTATGTTCTTTGTATGGGACTTATCCAATTGTCCTTGACCATATGATATACGCAGAGCAGATTGAGGATTACAAAGGAAAAACTTTAAAAAAAAATCATTTTATTGGGGAAAGACGTGAATTGGTACTAAATTTGAAAAATCTAAATATTTCCCTTAAACCTAATGAAATTCCATCTCTACCGAGCAAAAGGAAAAAAAGAAGAAAGTATATGGTATCATGCCATGCCAACTGAAATGGACAATTAGCTAGGTACCGGCCACTTCCAGATTGTCCCTCCTGTTGGCCTAGTTTAAATAATAATCGTGTTGGAAGCTTATAACTAGCGCATAAGTTCGATAAATATATAGCCGGTTTGTGAAAGAGAAAGTTGTGTCTAATAATTAACCTGGTGTTTTTTGAGGGCGAGTACTTTTTTAATGAGGGCGAGCACTACTTCAAGTATCCCATTCCAGTTTATAAGGGGTGCTAAAACTTTGTGCAAATACTAAAAAGTCCCTACGTTAATTTTACTATTAATTGAACTACATAACTAATCAAAAAACACCCAAACAAATATCATTATCAACAAACACTCTTCTTCTCTCTACTTCATTTCTTCATTTCTAAAATCCAAAAAAATTAAACTTTAACAACTTCAAAATTCGGAACACTAATTTTACTGATAATCTTACTACAAAACTAATAAAAAACACTCAAACAAAAACCATCTTCTCTATATCATTTAACAACAAACAATCTTCTTCTCTCTATTTCATTTCTCCATCTCTAAAATCCAAATTAAACTTTAACAACTTCAAAATTCGGATTTTGAAACTTGGTTTGTTGATTAACTTACAATACAAAGATGGTTGGTCAAACATAATCGAACGATACTCCATTGACACTACGCCACAGGGACCGGTTTACAACGGATATAGACGTTGCGCCGAATTAAAGCAACGTCTATTAGCGTTGCGAAAACGGCGTTACAAATTTTTGGCAACGTCTAATAACGTTGCTTTAATTATTTAAAGCAACGGAAGTTACGTTGCTTCTTCCGTTGCTCTTTTTTATTTAAAGCAACGTAAGATAACGTTGCAGAATTTATTTAAAGCAACATTTTGACGTCACCACTTCCGTTGCCCTTTTTGTTTTAAGCAACGTAAGTGATGTCACCACTTCCGTTGCTCTTTTTATTTAAAGCAACGTTTTAGGTAATTTAGGCAACGTCTACAAACGTTGCGGAATATATAATTAGAATTTAAAAAAAATACAAATTAAATTAAAAAAAAAAACAAATGTATTAAAAAAATAATTAAGAAAATACCAAAAATTGTATTTTGTATATTCTGGTATTACAAAAATCTGCATTACAAAATTACACCTTTATATGCAAGTACCATTGCACCAGCCTGCCTTGAAGTAATGAAATGCTACCTTGAAGTATGCCTTACCAGTTTCTTAATCTTAGGTAACAGCTGTTGTTAACCCAACACCAGAAGACCCCCTGCCTGTTGTTGATATGGGTAAAGGTGCAATATTTAAAATTGCTCATAGGAGTTGAGCAGAAGTGCCTGGTAGTGCTGGAGCAGATAAGTCCCCATAATCTCTGCTTCACACCATCATAAGTGACAAGCCTTGCTATTGTTTCTTGCCCTTTATAACATCCTGCAAAGGGTAAAGGAAGAAGTAAAGGAAAGAGTTTACTGGTTGTGGACAACATCATTAGCCCTTTATAACAAAACCTTTAGTATTAACACTCACATCAGTAACGGTACAAACAGCAACACCGAGGAGAACCAGCAGGATACAGGGATCATGCTGAGTTTAGCTATCTGATGATACAAAAATAAATTATTGGAACATGAGCTTTGCATAAATTTCAAAGGAGTGAAAAATCCAGTAGACCATCAAACTAACCTGATAGAATCCGACGGAATTCCACATTAGGCTCACATTCATCCCAACTATAGAGAAGTTTGCGAAGAGAACAAACTTCAAGAGCTCGGATAGAGGTAAATGTGTGGGCTGGATGTATCCCAGCCACCTAAGAACCAATGTCATCAAGGTTGTGGTGGCGAAATGAAGCCCATTTAACGTTGAAGGATGCATAAGCAAGTCTTCTACTTCATGAGTTGATTCACTATATGCATTGGGAGCTCAGTACGTAAATTACAAATTTGGAAGATACACTTACAGAAAACAGTTAATACGCACATTTCCAAGCAATTTGCTACTCTTCGATAACATATAAGAGTTATTGCTTTTAGTTGCTAGATCTGCCATAGTAAACACATAATTCAGAAACAAAAAAAAGCTACTGTTATTGAATCAGAAGGACATATGAGAATGCTACAATCAAGAGCAATCACATTCAACATCTGAATGAGAGTTCAAGCAAGTGGACAGACCTGCTCCTTTTCTGATGGTTCAACATCAGTTGTCATACAAGGAGCTGCTAAAAAGTCCAGTAGGTCTGTCACTAATTTCCAATTGTTCAGCAACTACAATCCAAGTAGACTACCAAATAAGAGCTTTTCTCAACATTGCAAGGCGTAGAACTTCACTACCACAAAAAGCAAGCTTTACCCTGCAATTCAAATGAAAAACATGAGAAATTGAAAAAAAGACATATCTGCTTCTTTGCTCCACTTCCATACTCCACGCAAATAGCAGTCCAACAGAAGGCTAAAGCAGGATAAGGAAATAACGATAAGGAGATGGCTACCACAATGGTTGTTTAACTATCAACCCACCTCGTTAAGCAGCACATTGTGAGAGAGCCTGTCATATGCCTGTCCGACCTTGTGAACCACCTTGATGCACAAATTTCGTGCAATAAACTAGATATTCAAAAGAAAAACCTTTCATCTGCTATTGAATTCAATGAGCAAAACAGACAATACATTGCAACCATCGTATGGTGCAATATGTGAAACCAGACATGTCAAAGTGATTAACACTAGGGATCTACCATTCACAACTCCCAACTCCACCGCATATCACTCATCAGCTACAAGATATTTTCTGAAGGATGGATTAATTAGACTACCCTAAATGTATCTTTCTATGAGCACTGTCTTCTGCAGGCACTGGTCTTACAGACTTACTGTTATGGATACATCGGGCATATGAATTAGATGGGGCAGAATTTATCCAACTAAAGGCAGTCTGGCAAAGCAACTCAATCTTGATAAAAAAATCGTTGAAAGTGACTGTACCAGTATGAAGCAAGACAGAAGCAGGAAACAACAAACGAAGCCACCTGTACGAGTCTACTGATTTCAAGTCCTTCACAGCTTGTGTTTCCTCCTCTTCTTTCCCCTTTTCTTCCTCCTTCGTATCTTTCTCCGCATCAGCCTTCACACGCTACATAAAGTTCACATATATATTTGCAGATAAAAACAACCCCCATAGTCTAAAATTTATGATAATAATCCACAAAAGATTTACACCCAAGTCAAAAAAGTTCACATCTTTGAAGATAAACAGCAACCCCCACAGTGCAAAATAAGTGTTTAAGGCCAGAGATCTACTTTCTTAACCCTAATTGCATGCTCAACCACAACAAACCCCCTTTACGAAACATAAAAATTGCACCTTTACAAATGTAAATACCAATGTAAATACCACCTTTACAAGATTACAGGGATGGCTTTCATCGATTGAAACCAGCAAACTCTAATTCATTACAAATCCAGTAACAACCCAATAGAATCCGCTAATTAACCACAAAATTGAATCGAACTAAATTCAAAAATCCATACAAATCAGGGAACCCAATCAGATCAACCTACTACCACCTGCAGTGTAAATCAATAACAAAAGATAAAACATACATGCCAAAAAAAAATCATACAAAATAAGTACAAAAATTAAAATCAATAACTGAAATCCAAATTGAAAACCTAAGAATCGAAAAACACATAAAACCCAAACATCTTTACTGTTATAAACACAAAAATGATGAGTGAAACCGGAATCTCAAGGTGATTCGTTTCATGAATCAACTGCGAAGATGGGTTTGACTATTATAAATACAACTAGATCTGATTTACCTATGACTGGGTTTGACTATTGAAAGATGGGTTTTGATCTGTGAGATGAGTTCAAGAGATCTCACAAATCAGATCGAGAAATATCTGAAACCCAGAAAAGAAGATAGAGTTGAGAGATATGTGAAGAAGATAGTTTCAGAGAGTTTCTTTGTCTGAGAACGAGGAAGAAGATAGTGTTCAACGAGATGGAACCATTAATAGGGATTAACAAAAGGGTTTGGATTCGCAAAAGTTAAATTCAGATAGGCGAGTTCAAAGAGGTGAGGTGAGTTCAGAGAGTGAAGAAGAA
>JAJJMA010236372.1:0-12071 GCA_023529015.1 Papaver nudicaule
TTGTATTCATTTTGAATTTAAAATGGTCTTCGTACGATTGTATTCGTTGTGCCTTTTTTGTGGTTTTATTGCTTTCATCAATGTGCTTATAAATATCTAAAAAAAAGTTTGTCTCACATACAACCGAAAATACCAGTTCATATGATATGTAAGGATTGAAGACCCTTATCGTATTCTTAATTTGTCTGATTTTGTTCTACCGATTGGATTATATTGATCTTCATTAAACTTTCTTGCATTTTTGTGTTTGAACGTATATGTCAGCATCATTTATCAGCTTTTATTACACCAGTTGCACACGTTTAGAAATGGGGAGCAGTACAAGTATGATACTGTGCTGAAGATGAAGGGATGATTATGGAGGTTGTAAAGGTAGACCATCGCACTAGGCTTGGACTTCTTTATTAAGCATAATCCTGCTCTTCTCTTCATCCTCTCGACAGAAAATTCGTTGGGAAGCTTCAGTTATGTGTTCATATATAAGTGTGGTAATTTTGGAATATAATGATGAGAAGCTGAGAGGTCAACTTGCCATTAAAGAAGCTGTGAATATTGGCCAAACATATCACCCTAGAGGTAAAAGATTGATATGCCGATTTCGACAATTCCCGGCCGCCTTAATGCTTTGGATCTTTAGGTATGAAATTGATATTCTGTCTACACATACTGCTCCTTGATATTTCATTTTTTGTATCGTACAAATACTGCATCTCACCAATCCATAGTACTTTAACAAACCATACTAAACTCTTTAGCTACATTGTTGGTTTTATGATCCAATTTCATGTAAATTTGGGAATAGTTATGAGTTCAGTGACATTGACGGATTCCTTAGCTCTGGTTTTGATTTCCTTTTAGGTTTTGGTTTTGAATTACCAAACCTTAGTTAGGACGAAAAACTTGGAAGAAAAATTGGTAAAGTCACATATCGTATGCTATGAAATTGTCGTTGATGTTTTGTTCGGTGCATCTTATTCTTCCAGGTGCAGGTATGGGGAACAAAGAGAAGCCAATTTTCGTCCTAGCAAAAACAAAGGCGGTGTAGTGGACAGCAGAGAAAAAAGGTTTTTTTTTTTTTTTTTGTTATATGAATATGAATAAACATCACCTGTACGTGTGGTCAGAGTTTCAATTAATTTGACTTCTTAAAGGTGTTGTAAAGGTGTTGAGTGATATTGGCTTCTTGAATTTAGTTTGGATTACAAACTATTCTATCGGTCACCAGTTAATTTTTTTCTTGCACCAGATTCAACTTGGATTACACCATTGCTGGCGATATCTTGCAAGTTTTTTATGATACTGCATTTTATTTTATTGAGTTCAGGTCATGTAGCTGGTGATGCTAAAACTGATATTAGGTGGTGGTGGACGTATAAATGATGTAGAAGGTTCAAGAACTGGTGGTGTGTAAGAAAAGCTGAGAGCTTCTGGGTGTACTGCTTACGAACATGTGAGATTAGTGAGACAACAATTGATAGCTTCGTCATATCAAGCGATGTCAAGGCATTTTCGTAGTGCTAGAGACATTTTTAATATTGGAAACAACGGTCCCAGCAGCCGACCACTTTTTTGATAATGAAGATCATTTTTATCCTAAACAAGTTTGACTCTGATATGGCGAAGATGGAACGTGGAACAAGGTTCATCGGAGGAAGTGCGAATGAAGTTTAATCTGATTGCAGTGGCAAAGGATCTTTTTATTTATGTTTAATTTGCCTGAAGTATATCATGTGGCGTCAGAGTTTTCGGAGCTTAGGCATTTTTTCATGCGCTGATTGTTTTTTCTATTTAAGAATTTGCATGTTTTACCTTTGGTTTTCATACGTGAACATGTTAATTAACGAGTTTTTTTAATTAACGAGTTTTGTTTACATTTACGTAAACATGAATTCAAAGTGACACTGGATACCATAAATTAATGTTGGACTCATGTCAAGCCATGTGTGTTCATCACCTATGGATTAATGCACTGCTCGGTTGCAATTTAATGGCAGGTTATGTCCATGCAGCTCATGGGTACGCATAAATTTAACATTTGTAAATGTCTCTGCGATGTGACGGAGTTTTGGATAATGTAGAATTGCAGATTCCTAGGGATACCAATATCGTATATATAGTTGAGCTACTTGCTTAATTCAGTTCGTGCTTCGTTTGTCTTTTGTTTATAGGTTTTGTGAATGGGATTGATATTCTACAATGTTGGTAATTGAACTATTTAAATGGGTTTTGAGATCCTATCTTCGTTGTATCAGAGGGATTTGGGCTTTAGTACAAAATGCGTAAGGTAAGTACCATATTTCGTCCACATTAAAAGGTATTACCCTCCCTTCCATCGGCTGGTAAAAAATTGTGACGTGTATTCAAGCCAAGGGCTACCCATAGACAAAAAAAAACTAATAAAACAACCAATAGATTTATTGGATAGAAGGTCTAACAAATGTGACGAAGGGGCATCACACATAAATTAACAGTTATTTATTGGATAGATAGTAATTGTTGCTTCAGTTATATGTTGCAATTGATAATTAACTATAAGATACAATAGATTTAATTTCTCACTCACCAGTGGTGGACATCGAATCTTTGATGAGAGAATTATGTAATTATGAGAACCAAACCTTTTTTTTTCCTTAACAAAAAATAAAAACGATAAAATCAACAATCTCAATGTTTGAGAGATGTGTTAGAGTGTTTAAAATGTCTCGCCAATCAGAATCTGAATGGCCGGGGCGGGGCGAAGCCCCGCCACTCCCAATCAACAATTAGGATATCATGTGCGTTCTTTCATATTAATCCACAGAAAAATCATAATTAGAAAATCCTAATTCACAAATCATGTTTAATTGCATAACAAGATAGACTGGAATGCGTTGATGTTAGATTAAATTAATTAAAGATTTATCATGCATCTGGATAAAAATTAACAATGTCTGATAAGAGACTAATTTGCGGGAATATTCAATTATGGTGTGGTGTGACGGAGGCGTGTCACACCAAATTAACAATTATCTATTGGATAGATAAAAAAAATTGTTCCAGTTGTATATTGCATTCTAATTAACTCTGTCATTCATGTCTATACGTCTATTTTTTTAAGAGTAGGTTAGCTTCGTTTCAATTAAGACATGTTCCATCGAATCTGAACAGTCGGGGTAGGGCGAAGCCACGCCACTCCCAATCAACAATTATGATCTTACCAGGTGCGTCCACTCATATTAATTAACTAGAAAAAGTTATGTAGGAAATCGTAAGATAGACAATGTGCATTGATTTCACATTACTAATTTTGACATTCAAACTTAGTATTTAATGGTTATTCGAAGATTATTTATTTTTAGTAATTTATCGAATACTGCTCAATATTTTATGAATTATGCCTTTATATACGAGAAAATATCAATGATTTATGAATATACTTTTAGACTCAAGAGAAGATCACGACAAAAGTCTGCAGACAATTAGAAGGTGCTTTTTCGTAGATGAACACACTATGATGAATTAACTTAAGGCTGTGTTTGATAATATCTAATTCCACGGAATTAGCCATCTTTCCATGGAAATAGTCTGTTTCCGTCGTTTGACAGGAAATTCAATTCCATGGAATTTAATAAAAAGCGTGGTCTAAAGTCCAATTCCCTGAAATTTCATGGGAAGTCTTTCTTTGCCTCCCCTGGAAACTAATTCCACGGAATACATTTCCATGGATTTAATTCCTTTCACCGGTATCAAGCACAACCTAAGTTTAATGCATCTTCGTGAATTAATGGGTATGTTTTTTCTGTGAGTATACTTTAGTGGTAATTTATACTTTTCACTTTAATTGAGATTTTTTCATTCTAACTATAAACAGGGGCGGGGCGGAGCCCCGCCACACTATAACAGGAACAATCACCCTACCCGGTGCGTAGCACGGGTTACCGACTAGTTAGATTAATTAAACATAGATGAAAAAATAAATAAAAACCATAACCGATAGAACTAATCATATTTATAATATGTCCTCAATCTCACATTTTTATCAAGATCCCAACATGCCAGCGTGGGAAACCTATAACTTGCCACAACCCGTTTCAACAATTGCTTAAAAGAATTAGCTTGACAGTAATCAAATCTAACATCGTAGCAAGCTAAAAGTAGGTATTACCTCCCTGTTATTTGATCAATAACTGGTTTAGGAATTCCCAACAAAATGTTTGATATAACTTGTCAAATCCAATACTGCAGCAAGCTAAGAGTAGGTATCAACAATGCACCAAGCTAATAGTATGTATCACCTTCTTGATATAATTGGATCAATAACTGGTCTGCCAATCACCGGCATAAATATGAAATAATAGTTTCAAATGAAAAAACATTATAAGATGACGTATTACCTCATAACACCTGAAAATAATGAGGAAAATAGAACTCATCACTTGAGTCCCCTCCCAGGCTTGTTTCTTGCTTTCTTTGAAAATACCTTAAGTAGATCCAACTCACATATACGCCGAACAGGAAGGTTGGAAGAAATGATGCTGACTAATGTTGCAGATCTGAGGAAACTAACCCAGGCATTTAGACTACAATACCCACGAATTCCTGGTCTTTAATCAGAAAGCAAGCATCTTTAAAGCAAGAAATGGTTAGCTCATCATGTACCCCTACCTATGTTGCATATGACCCATAATAAGTCTGTTTATGGACAATGCCTTTAAATCAGAAAATAAACTTTGGTCCTAGAAACCAAAAAGATCAAGTTTTTCATTAAGAACAATGCACTATACTTTCGAGCACAATTATGAGCAACCGATGTCTTATTCAAGCAACTGATTCCTTATTCACGACTACCATCACCACTATTTGATAATCATTTGTCACCTCTACCATTACGAATACAACAGTCACTAAGTCAAAAAGATAATATCTTCAACTCTGGGAGATTCATAGAAGCATATGATTCTTTCTGAACATAAAATGTGATTAAAACCAAAGCAACGATTAAAAGAACAAAAGAGCAATTAACCTTTAGGCTAAGTAAGAAATAAATGATTCCACCTACACAAAAGAGCAATTAACCTTTAGGCCAAGTAAGAAATAGATGATCCCACCTACCACTAATCCCCACACCAAATGTCCCTGAAACCTGAAAACTTAAGTGTGACCTTAATACCTTAATTATTGAATACAGTGATAGGATTATGAGCAACATCACATGTAGGGCATTATCATAAAGGAAAACTTATGTGTATAAGAGAGGAATAGAGGAAATTCGAACACTGCTAAACAAACTTAAAGAAGTTAATCAAGAAAACACAAAATTAATCAATCAAGAAACAAATTGAATGAAGGCTACATTTCCATGAAAGTTGGATTGCAATATTGGTAATGTGATAGATTATGTATACGTGCATTTATCCTGTTCTGTGTTAACATACTCAAAAACGAAGTAAGATATCTTGACTATATCTCGACTATAAAATGTAGACAAATACAGTAAAGCTACCCAAAATACAGTGATCATAGATGGAACCAAATATCTTGACTATAAAATGAGAACTGGCATACTGGTGCATCTCTATCCTAAAGTCTACAGAACGATCAAAGAATGTCATAAAACAGAGATATTTCCAAGCATCTCTAACCTGGAAAGCATCTCTAAACGGTATTTCATAGAATAAAGAGATTAGGTGAAAAAGATTAAGTTTACTAATATTAAGATACAAACAAACATGATTCATTGTTGAAAGCCCCGACATCCCTTATCATCAAAGGATTCAAAGCACAGTCTGTTAATCTCAGCAACCAAGGATGAAGAATAAAGAGATTAGGAAACTAAACAACAAAGCAGTTGAAGATGAAATCCGAAATAGTTTTAAGAGATCGAAATCCATAGAAGATAGAGAGAGGCAGAAGGTGATTATGCTTCTGGAAAAAATATTAGGCATTTTGTATTAGGCCACAAGTGGTTATGACATACCGAAGCATGAGTGTTTACGGTCTCTTATTATGGATGTTGATACCATCCTTTCGTGACCATCTAGAAAAAGATTTAGAAGCATAAAAATAAACGGTAACTGTTCAAAACAACAATGCAGAGAAACGATGAAGAATATGCTGATCTGTTTGTGACTCAAAATAATTTATTTATAGAAAAAGCAAGGACTAATAACAACATATGTGTCACTTGCGGTAGTTATTACACAGCCAAAAAATGACTTCAATTACTCGCTAGAGATACTACCAATGCATCGATGACTGTAAGAACGCTACTACTCCAGGTTCATGATAACAAAACATGAGAAACCAACCTGTTTAGGTTTGAGCCTATGGATTTTCAAACTCCATAACTGTTTTCAATTATATTATGTGTCCCCTGAAGGACCCGTATCAGGAAGGAAGCAACAATAAGCTAAGTGCATTATTTCAGACACTTGTTAGTCATATATTAAAAGTGTAATGAAGGAAGTGAAAATGATAGGACTTTCCGGATGCAACAAAGTTCTTCGGCCTTCGTTGGTCGCGACAAAGGCCTTACTTTAAAAAAAAACTTACTAATTTGTTATCCGAAAAAGGAAAATTTAATGAAATTATCAATGATTTTATTAGTTAGCTTTTTTATATAAAGTAAATCGATCAATTTTCTTACCGCGAAGTTGTGCCAGGCTTTGTAATTAACGCAACCTGAGAGCAGTCCCCAAAACACCAGCATTGTTTTGGTTTACTAATAATAACCACCAAGAGTAATATCAAATACTCAAAGCATGATTAATTGTGTGTCATGTAGTTGAGAGTATCCTATACTGATCTATAATATATAGTTGAGGATCTCAAAAGCATTTGCCACTGTCAGTGGGAGTCGAACCCACAACCTCATGACCAAAAGCCATGTGCTCTACCTGTTGAGCTAAGACAGCCGAAGAGATGAAGGAGTACATCACATATCTTCAATTTGTCAAATGTTGACTACTTAAATCAGCTCTAAACTAAAGAACATGACTTGGTTGGTAGACTTGGTTGCTAATCTACACCTTACCAAGGTCAGATCAGATTTGATTGTTAGTCCTCAATCAAATGATAATAGTTGAGAGATATAAGCAAACGTTTGGTTATTTTTATTTATTATTGGGTTCAGTGAAATAAAACCAATTCATCTGTAGATATTAACCACATGTCATGCATAGGTTGATTCAGTACAGTTCAAAATACTTAGTGAAAGTGTACTACAAAGCTGTTGTCTGCGTACAATGTAATCTTAAGAGGAAGACAGAAATTTACATGAGAAAGTTCACCTACAAAAATTCTCTGCCAGAACTATTTGCCATAGTGTCGACATGATTCAAGAATGACTCAACAAAAGATCTTTTTTGTTGAGGAATACCATTATGACTTTGAAACAAAGACCGCATCCATTTGCACTACACGAATATGAATATATGTCTACCGCATGCACCTCAATTCAAAAACAACATGGATAATAATGAAGTTAACAATACAATTGTCAAAGAATTGCTGCAAATAATTCCAATCACGATAGCGCCATTTGAAATGACTTTTGAAAAGAGCAGAAATTCATCATTCATCATGTTATAAGTGACGGATCAAGCGATGTTCAGAACCAGAAAATAATGACAATGAACGACTCCCAAAAGAAAATAACTTCATGTCTTGGGAAGTTTAAAATTATGATCAGGCGATCCCATGGTTCTGCATGCATAAATTTATGTTTTGGCCTTCACTTCACTTTTGCTCAAGGTAACCTTTTCTCACTTATATTAGAGGTGTGTAAAGCTAAAAGAGTTGCACATTTTTAGATGTTCTTGACAAACATTTCTGATACTAAACCGTTATGGGTTTTAGATGGGTCAAAACATTTCCATCTCTTAAAGAGATTTCTAAAAATGCATAATGCTACAACTAATAAGCACTAAAAGTTGTTAATTACCACTTAGCTAATAGAATCTTTATCTCATGCCATCTTGCTAATCTTTATCTCGACTTGAGGAACAACAATGTAACTTATACTCTTTCTTATAGAAGGAACATTACTTTTAAGACCTTTTAAGACTTAAGCAAATTGATAAAGTCCAGAGAGTTATTAAAGGTCATTACCTCCATTGTTTGTCATCCACAGCTGCTCCAATACTTCTACCAGGAGTCTCAGGGCCTATGAACTGCAAAGTACTCTCGTTCTCCAAAGTGATCCCCTGGAATCACACTGTACCCAGGATAACAACAAATTGCTATTATAAATATAGTTAATACCAGTAAAGGGATAAAAGGGCACATACACACTCGGATATCTTGAAGGATATGTATTAAAGTTAACCAATGCATTACTAACTACCATAGGGATATCCTCTTACAAACAAAGAAGAACTCTATAAATATCTAAAACAAAAATCATGTTACACAAAAGCAATAGTTTATCTTTTAAAGTTGCTCCTGTTATAACCCCCCAAATTATGACTGAAGATCCTTAAACCATTCATATTAATTAAATCTTCCTACCCCTATCATCAGAGTTACTTCTCCCAAAACCAGCGAACCTGAAAACAATCACACCTTTTGTTCTTTAGTCTAAAGGTACCCGCTGAGAGAAGACACCAACCCAATAAGTGAACCTCATAAAAAAAAAGAACCAAATTAATATCCCAATGAAGTCTGACCTTCTCGACAAATCCGCATCATTTGCTGCATCGCCCGGATCCTTCTAGCTCTTTTACCCTCAACATCAGCTATATTAACACAATGTGAGTTGCTAGCTGGTGGTGCAAACAGTCCAGTATATATATACATAATCAATTATGAAGATAACACTATTAGAAAGAGCTCTACATACCAAGGACTGGTGGTGCAAACAGTCCAGTATTAAATGTCTTTTGCTAATGAATCATTTGCGCAGTTAGCGACGAAGCAAACAAAAAATCACAAAATCCAAACTGAGTGAAAACATAAAATCAAAAAGAAGCAAACAAAGATTTAATGAAAACAGAAATATCATAGAATCAAAACAGTAAATTATACAAAGAAAATTACAATCAAAAATCAAAAGAAAATAGGAAAAAGGAGTAACCTAATAGCTACCTCGGTGTCCATGACAACAAAACAGGTTGTACAGGTGTCTTCTTGGACATCCAACCTCACCAGGAACCTAAGTACAATCTATGGGTTCATTTTTTATTTTACCCAGAAGTAGAACTGATATGGAAAAAAGTAATAGAGTCTCATTGTTTTACAGACCTTGGTACTGATTCATTGAGTTGGACTTCACATTTTGGGCACCAGTGATCTGTCACGTTGCCAAGCCTTGGTTGTGCATCTGTGGCGGGTGGACAATGACTTGTGGGTATTGACTTCCGCAGTTTCTTTCCTGCAAGGCATATGGAATTAATCGTACATTAGCGACGACCATGACATTTGCGAAAGACATGCGAATGCAAATATATATTTATGCAGAAGCATATATAGACAAAAAGGGGAAAGAAATTTGTTCATTGCTGGTAATGATAGCAGTAACACCACTGGTACCAAGTTCGCTCAACCTCCGAAACTAAATCATTTCAAACATCAGATCATTGTGGGCATTAAAAGAGACCCAGCAGTCGATTGCACCATTTTCCTTTCTCTTAGAATGAGATAAACAGTGATGTTTATCGATATAGGAGCGAAGTAGCGTTTCTATGCAGTGGCTACCATCCAATCAATTCCAAAAAAATTAGGAAAACACAAACATGATTTCACCTAACACCCCAATAGAAACTCTATTCGACTGAAATAGAGAACCTACTGAAAAGAATTTGTTTTTACTCACAATCATTTTGATAGTGAAGAAGAAGAAAAGGGGACCAATTTTTTTAAGTGAAATGTTTGTGAACCAATTTCTCTTACAATTTGCATTAAAAATTTGTATTCCAAAATTGTCTGCTTACCGGGTGGACAATGGCTTGGGGCAATTGATTTCCGTAGAGTCTTTCCTGCAAGGCATCTGGAATTAAGTGAAATAGCAGGCTTAGGATCTAGGACTTGATCCACACCAAAATCGTAACCACCACCACCACCAGATGTCGCCGCATCTACAGCTACAGATGCAAAACCACTCCGACCTCCTTCCCCATCCACAGTAAATATCATGTGCTGCAACCCAAAATCAAAATGTCAGTTTAAGTGAAGCAGAAATATACAAAAGAAATTATGAAATTTATTGTTTACAGAAGCAAAGACAGGTTCAAAAAACAATGTCAAGGGCAACAATATTCTCTTTTAGCTTCTTTCCAGTTATTAAAGTCTTGAGAAATGCATAACCATTCACGAAACCAATATTCATGCAGGTCCATATATAGACAAAATGGGAAAGAGATGTGTTCATTGCCAGTAATGATGGCAGTAAGACCACTGGTACCAAGTCTGCTCAACCTGCGAAGCTGCTTCAAATCAGCTTTTATGAAGAAAAAGAAAGTGATCAGAATGAATGATTTTGGTGTGTACTTTCCATCGCTATTTAGGGACTTAGGCGTGTCTACCCGTATCCAGGAATTACAAATGATATGTACTCATTTATGTGAACCTCTTTAACTGCATAACTATAATTGGATTAACTATCAAACATAAGAAAATTCGAAAACAACAAATTCAAGTAACAACATTAGAATCTTGAAATCAAATAGGGAAGCAATCAGGGTATCTTTATTAAAAAAAAATATTAAGTAACTGACTGAGAAAAAGGCATCAAAAGAAGAAGCTTTATAGAAAAGGTACTTAATTACCGAAAGTGCAGTACCAAAAGAAGAAGCTTTTGTACCTGCAAAAATTAAACAAACCACAATTACACATACATGCATTATTGAGCTTCAATAAACCATAAAATTCAAACCCAATTTCCCAATCATCAATTGAGTGTGCTTGCAAGTTGGATGTGCTTGCAACCTAAACAATTTGAATTAAGCAAAATACGGGCAACATAGAAAGAAGATTATGAATCTGCTCACATTACAGGACAACCTTGCAAGCTAAATCAAAGCACAAAAAGGAAAAAATATTACATTCACTTTGTCAGAATCTATAGCTACATTGTTATCCTACTGAAGAGTGAGTGACTATGTACACAATCCGTAAACCAAATACACTAAGACATAAAAACAGAAGTTACAATAGAAAAGTAAAATACAAAACATCTATGAATGATTTCAGTTGTAAAATAAGAAAAAGGCTTACAATCCCTTTATCAAGTGTATGAAACCAATAAGATAAAACAATCAAACCATAAAAAGAAATCTGATGTGATTCAAATAGATTAGTTAACTCACCGCAAAAGCATACTCCACCAATATCTTCGCAAGAATATGATTGTAGACAGGGCCGTGGTCACTTTGCTTGATTTGCATTTCCGTGTATTTCAATTTCAATTCTGCACTGAAGAAAAAAAAATCAACACAAAACTCCAACCAATTTGGACAGGACAATCAAAGATTCAGCAATTCCATTGTGAGGATACCTTTGCGAGATTCTCAGAAAAAGGTTCAACACCGGTAATTATCAAGCAGGCAACGCTTTATAATAGGCTGGAATCATTCCCACCTTAAGGTTATTATCAAATAGAATTAAACACAATCTGAATACAACTTACCCATGGATAGAGACGTCAACAAAATCATTAACATGCTCTACATACAACTTCTTACAACACATAGAGAACTCTCACATAGATTGTGGACTTATGTAGATCAGGCAGTGAATTGAATCCTAAGACCATCTCAGTAAATATCCGACCACCGATTCATCAGTATTTTTGTACTTTGTTTCACGAAAGAAAAAGGCACAACTTCATAAGAAAAATTAGGATTTTGTAAAGGAATTACCTGCTTGGTTCGTTTTTCGAACACGAAAAGCAAAGCATCAATCCGAAAAAGCTCTATTTTGAATCAAAAGGGAAACCGTGAGACAATATTATGGACGCAATTAACAGTGGATATGGTCAATTGAAATATACAAAGAAAGAGAGAGAGAAAGAGAACAGGGAAAATTAAAATTGTTAGAGTTAGGGTTTACATACATCACCATTGGATTTGGCTGTTAAAACATAAAAGATCAACGCT
>JAJJMA010236391.1:5504-20974 GCA_023529015.1 Papaver nudicaule
TTGATCTGGTGTTGTTATCTGTGTTTATATTATTAGGTTAGAATTGTCGGAACGGTGTTCAATGTTGAGAAAAGTCTTACTTTTTTTTTTTATCGGTTTGAGAAAAGTCTTACTAATGGAAATTATACGGATATTACTTTTGAACTTGATGATGGAGATGGTGCAATCGATTGTCTCATACGGTATAGACTGTCTTTGAGTTCTCTGATTGTAATTTTTCGTGATGGCTTCGCTTAGCATTATTATTTTTTATTTATTTATTTATTTATTTATTTATTTTTTTTGACATTTAGGATTAACAATGAGGAAGAAGATGTAGAGTCGAAGATGGTGGAAATTGAGTAAGTTTTTTTGGTCATTTACTATTGTTAACACTGCTTGAGTTGTTTGAATGGATTTTATTTGAAAAATGTACATATCATTAGCCGATTTGTCCTGTGGGGTAATTAATAGGTGTAGGTCAAAACATGTTTTTAAACCTCGGATTGCTGTTCTTTCAAGATTGATTTGATGTTTCAATTTTGAGTCTTGTTTAGCTAATAGTTCATGAAAACAGTTATATCCGAGTTTACTTCTATTTGTTAAATCTTATAGACATGAAGGTATATTAATGGTATATCTGGTGTTGATGTGGCTATTAGGAATGTATGGCATGCCGAAATTCATGGGCGCTTGGAAGGATTCCAGGGCAAAATTCGCTTGGAGGTTTTTTCTGTTGGGTATGTTCAAATATTATTATGGTTTTCTATTATGTGGGATGCTCTCCTAGCTTGTATCAATTCCTAGAAAGGGTGTAGATGAGCCTTAAAATGTTGGAATTTATTTGTGTTGCATCATTGAAGGGTTTAGGTGGAACATTCCCCACATTTTCCAGCCATCCTCTCTTGTCTCCTTTCTTTGTCTAGTAAAAATTTGAATTCATAAATCTGATGAAGATTATACACAATAATCTATACCTTGACTTGCCGTCTTCCCTCTCAGTTCCACGAGTGATATGCTCATTTTGTAAGTAAGGTGTGGCTTAGTTCTCCAAGGACATGCTCAGAGTTAGAAGTTTTGACCCTTGGGCTTGTCAAGTCGCAAAGTTTTAGTCATCTAGCAAATAGTAACAATAGAAGATTCTTACTTCAATCGAATATAACTTTATAAACACAATCTGCTAGATGTCATCTTTGTGGACCAATTGGTAGATTGCAACTTTATTACCAGAACTATAATTGGGAACCTTTTCTTCTAAAGAGTTAGATTTGTTAGATTGCAGTATCTCAAGACCATGAACTGCACTTTTCAGGCCTGTAACCGACTATAATCAGATTGCTCATCACTATGTAAAGAATGATCATAACTCCGAATCTCAGGTATTGCTCTGCAAACTTGTTATTATTGCTATTAAAGATATCTAACTCAGACATGGGGCTTGCAGCTGCAAGCGTATGTCCACAAGATACTAATTGTGTGATGTATTATTGCTATTTGGATAAAGGGACACGGCAGTAACTCAATTCAACCTCAGATCACAAATGCAGCAATAACTAATGTATTATTTCGTGTTTTGGTTACGTTTACATATTTGTTTTTGGTTGTAGTTCTCTGGGCAACCTAGGTCTGTTGAATTCTACCAAAATGTGCTCAACTTTTCGACAAGTGAGTTGGCAGCAAAACTTGAACCTCCTTTTATCATCTGATTTTGATTTCTTGCTGTTACCTGTCTTACAAGGATCTGTTTTAATGAAGTAAATAATTCAACCAGCAGCATCTCTTAGATTTGTTTGCAACTGTTTTCCTTTGCATTTTAACCTTGACAATCAAAGTGTTTGGTGAGATACCGTGCAGAATCTTGGACTATCATATGCACCTCTAGTCTGTTCATGACTTTCTAATTTCTTATGCATGATCTTGGATATCCTTAATGCACACCCTGATGCGCTCAAGGCTGTTCTTACAATTTTCTTCTAGTAGATTTCATATTTTTATGTTTAGCTTTTCATTTTCTACAATTTGTTATGTTTCTCAGCATGCCACCAGGCACTAAGGGGCTACACAGGACTAAACTTGCTCACCACTTTAAAGTTTCCGACAAGGAAACCATGTAACTCTCTCTTGGTCATGCTTTTGTATTCCGCTTTTGAAGATAGAAGACTACGTTTAACCTGTTCTCTTTCTTTCATCTTGACAGGGAAGTTCTTGGGACTCTTGAGGAGGAAGGTCTGGTCTTTTCAACTACAGACGAATTTCATTACAAATGTTTAATTACAGATGTTGCTCATGAATGATATATCACAATCATGCTGCAAGTTTCCTTATTTTATTTCTTTGTTAGATGTTATAGATCTTTTTTTCTTGGAGACAGGGAGGATCTGATCAAATAGTGAGTTTTATTAGCCTTTTTATATATTTTTTTTGGAAAAGAATGATGTATAAAAAGAGAACAGAGAGTGAGGAATGTACAAATAATTAGTTACCAGTGCCTTATACTTGAAAATTCTGTGCGGTGTCCAGGATCTTCCAATCTCTCGGCTATTTCCAATTTGCTTGCCATTAATCCCCTCTCTTCCACCGGCTGCCTCGATTTCAACTGTGACTATTAATTGCTTTAGGTTTTTTTAATTAAACTAGATTGATGCCCGTGCTACGCATTGGATTTTTTTTTCCTTTGTGTGTTAATTTTTTTTTCTTAATCGTTTTCATAATTTTTTCCACCGTGCGCATAAAAGCAGATGTGGGTTTTTTCTAGACAGAAAAGACTTATCTAAAATAACCTCAGTTGTTATTTTCGTCCAAAATTTTGCTTTTTAATTTACTTAAAATTTTATTCCTCCCAAATTTAATCTAATTTACTTAATATCTTGAATTCGAGCCAATTAACAGAGTTTCAATAGTCGTGCTATGCACCGGGCATTTTTCATGTTTGCTTGTATAGTGCTAGCGCTATGCGTCGCGCGTAGCCGCTTAGCATGCTAAATGATGTTTGTTGTTAGCTTTTAACTCATTTCAGTGTTGCTTATATATCGATCATTTGAATTCAATTGCTTTTGCTTTGGCCTTCACTTCATTTTTTCACTGTCATTAATTTATGTTATTTGAATAAGATTTCAAACGAAATGTATTAAGATTTTAATAAATTCATGAGCCATATTCAATCACGGTACTTCAATAATCTTATGACAAACTCATAGATTGCAATCAAACAACAATACACAAAGTCATCCATTTCAAAATGTTCAAAATGTTTCTTACCTCATTCGTAATAATTACTGATCAACATTTTCCCAAAATCGGTGTCCTTAGTATTCGACACGGATAAGTACATCTAGGAATCTTTGTGAGTGAGTGTTTTATTAACAGAGTTGACTTTCTTGGGCATGTCAGCCACCAGCATATACTCCAGTACCTCCAGCCCTATGCCAATATCACTATGTTACATTCCAATGCCTCCTACTCCAGTAACTAAGCCACCATCATTTATAGATTCCAGTATTAGAATTTGGTGAAGGAGATGCTGAAGCACTTCAAAATCACTTTACCAACATGCAAAATCAGGACACAAATTTCTTCTCTAGACTGGACATAGACAAGAACGGTTGTTTGAAGAATGTGTTTTGGGCTGATCAGAGATGCAGGGAAGCCTACAAAGAATTTGGCGAAGTTGTCACCTTTGACACAACATACTTGACAAACAAGTATGACATTCCTTTTGCTCCATTTGTTGGGGTGAATCATCATGGGCAATCGATTTTGTTTGGTTTGATTTTCAATGGTTTGAATATATATAACACTATACTACACTCTTGTGAAAATTCATAGAGAGACTTTACCTGTTAGAAAATGAGAACTCTAGATACGCTGCTAATGAAAAGACTGCCTATTGCATCAGGAATAGGAACAATATGGATCTACTTTTCCTCATCAAACTCAAGGAAACTTCATGCACTAAAAATCATAATTTAGTAATTGGTTCACATAGATAGAAAAAAATCATACATAGATCTTGAAGATAAACATTCTAGATCTTATTTTCATTATAATTTCATCAACAAAAAAGTAAAATGCAAGTACATTATTGATTTTTGGTAATCCATTTGTGATAAAAATCTCCTCTTCCTCTTCAATAACTCTCTTTACTCCTTCATTTCTCATTTTGATAAAAATTAAAAAATTTCTCTTCACCATTTGGTTCACATACATCTAAATAAAAACATCATGCATATACCTTTAAGCTAAAAATTATGGATCTACTTTTCATACTAATTTCATTGAATAAAAGTACATTATTTTTAGATGAAAATCTTCGGTTCTTCGAAAATCTCTCCAAAACATTAAAACATTAAATCTTGTTAAAAGACAGGACTTGTACGCTTTGATTAAAATCTCGTCATCTACAAACCGCAGTGATTAATAACCTCCAATAATGTTGAAGATCTGACAAAAATTGAATCTCGGAGAGGAAAACTCATCGTGTGATTAGGGTTTTTGTTTATGATGGTGCCAGAGAACCATCTTCTTCTTCCAACATTTTGCTGCCGCTGCTGATTAACATGAATCGAGATTCGATAAAGGGGGAGCTGCTTTAAGGGTTTTGTTTTCATTCTTTACGCAGGGGATGGAGTGGAAACACTAGTCTACTACTTATACTGGGAATTTAGGGTTACAAATATGGCAATATAGTTGAGGGATGTCGCGAATCTTCTGACTACCTTACACCATCGGCCCATACCTAATTTAGGGTTAGAAATACCTGTCGATTATTCAAATTACAGAATATCTCCTTGTAGACGACATTTTTCAATCCACTTCGACTGGTTGTCCTTGAGACCGCAACATAGAGCTGTCCATGACAGAAGACTGTCTTTGAAATATAAATCCCCACATTCAGTATACTCTGGCTATGGCTCTTGTTTCTTGTCATTGCAATCATAAGCATGTAAAATTTTAGCCTACCCAAATGACGGTGCCATCTGTGGGAGTCAAACCCACAACAACATGATTTTGAACCATGTGCTCTGCCATTAAAGCTATACAATAAGTAATCCAAGTGGGATTTATTATAGAGATACTTAAACAAACTAAACAGAATGATAGTTTATTCCATAGTTCTATGGAATAAACTTTCATTCTGTTTAGTTTATTTGCCATGTCCACACCTACATGTGTATCAGTTTATTAGTGTTGGTGACCAAGAGTTGATAAACATGGCGTAGGGTGAGTCATAAAATAAGCTACAGCCGTTTGATCAAATAAGATCTGTAACCCTAAATCCATCCACTCTTAATAAGTAGAATAGTTCATCCACCAATCCTTCCAATTGGTGCCTCTCTCCCTCTGTTGTAGGGTAGAGAAAGAAAGCAACAACAACATTCCCTCCCCTTCTATATGTTAATCGTGGAAGAAGATGGTTCAGTAGCATCTTCATCACCAACCACCCCGCATTATCAGTTTTCCTCTCACAAATTCAATCTTCAGATTAACTTCCATACAACCACTAACAAACCCTATACGGGATAAAATCAAGATTCAAGGTTTCATCCATTTTTTCTGCCAAAGAGAGGAAAACAGAAGGACACACGGCGAGATCATGTAATTTATGAAAAGTTAGGTGGGATTTGTTATTCATTCAACAACGGTGAAGAGAAGATTTTAGATTTTTTTTAAAGATCTGTAATTACTCTGCTTTTACTGGTCCAATACTCGATATTTTACTTTGTATGAATCAAAGTAGTATGTAAAGAAGATCCATAATATATTATCTCAAAGAACCATGTATGATGTTTATTTTTATCCAGATGTATGTGAACTAATTTATAAATAAATTATAATGTTTAGAAAATGAAAGTGTTACTGAATTTGATGAGAAGAATAAATCCACATCGTTCCAATTTCAGTTGAGACCCTAAAATTGTTTATTAGCCATGGATTAAATCTAACCAAACCATTTGATTCATATGCTTCTTACAATCAAGCGGTTGTTGCAGTCTCATTTTCTACGAGGTAAAATTTTACTTCGAGGTTAGCAAGTTAATTTAGGACATTAAAACAATTATCGCCAGTTTTAGGTTGTTCATTATTGAACTTCAAGCTCATACTTTTTATCTTCATTGTTTTCAGTCACTTAAGAAAAACACTTCTCCAGGAATATTAGTTTCCAAATTGAAAGAAATTTTGTAAATTTGTCGAAACTCGGTTTATGACAATGTCAGGGTTTAGTGATCAATCTCTTGGAAAAAAAATTTTCAACCAATCACAATTTTATTGAAAAATATAAACCAAAGTATTTACAAAAGCAGCCAGAAAAGAAAAGCCACAATCTTGCAACAAAATCAGCCCAACATGAGCCCACTAATATCAAAACTAAGAACACAAATTTAGAACAGAACACTCTAAGCCCTTAGGTAATCTTTACATCTGTGAAACTAGTCAAGAAGTAAACATACAAAATCATATCAAAAATCATACAAAATCATATAAAAAATCTTTTTATCAAGAATGAAGAAAGTGATGCAGAAAGTCATATCTCCCCTGCAAGCAGCATATGTACCTGGAAGACAAATATCAGATAACATACAGCTAGCTCAAGAGCTAATTCACACAATGCATCAAAAGAAGGAGGAGAAGAATACTCTAGCTCTTAACCTAGACAAGTCCAAGGCCTTTGATAGGCTAAAATGGTCTTTTCTTATGGATGTAATGGATAGTATGGGTTTCTGCAAGGAATTCTACCATCTTATACTTCAATGCATAAGCACTACAAGTATCTCAATCTTACTAAATGGTGCCTCTTATCCCGCTTATACTCCATCTAGAGGAATTAGACAGGGTGATCCATCACCCTATCTATTTATTATAGCAATGGAGGCTTTCTCAAGGCAACTGGTTGATGCTGAGAAGAAACAGCTAATAAAAGGAGTTAAAATTACACCATCAGCAACACAAATTTCACACTTATTCTTTGCTGATGACTGTTTTCTATTCACAACAGCTGATCTTCATAATGTGAATGGAATTCTACAAATAATAGAGAAGTTTGGGGCTGCTTCTGGACAATTGGTGAACTTCAACAAATCTAGTGTACACTTCTCAGTAAATGTACATCCAAGATTTTTCAGGATTATCTCAAGAAGATTGAAGGTGACTAGAATGAATAACAGTGAGAACTATTTGGGCATACCTCTGATCATTGGGAAGAATAACAATAACTGCTTTACTGATTTGGTAGAGAAAGTAGAAGGGAAACTGGCAATCTGGAGGAGCAAAACACTATCACAGTGTGGAAAGACAAACATGATCAAAACAGTCACAGACACTATGCCTACTTATTCTATGAGTTGTTTGAAACTGCCAGTTGAAACCATTGAGAAGATTGAAGCAGCACAAAGGCTATTCTGGTGGGGTTTTGAAGAGAAAATAGGAGTATACTTAACCTATTGGCCTTAACTGTGCAGGCATAAGGATGTTGGTGGTCAAGGATTTAGGGACTTAAAAATTCTTAACAAGGCATTACTAGTAAGAGCAGCATGGAAGGTTTGTGTAAACCCTGACAAAATATGGGTGCAAGCAATTCAAGCAAAGTACTTTCCCTCCACGAGCATGCTTCATGCTATGAAGAAAACAGATTGTTCTTGGGGTTGGAAGGGTGTTGTAAGGGTAGAAAATACCTATCCGATATAAAAGCATCCTAGATGAGCAGCTGTATAAAAAGAATACAGCTGAGATGTCCTGGATGAACGAATGATAGGTTGGGCGATATATGATCCTGGATTGAGTAGTATGGATCGGCGAGTATACGGAAGGAACCAAGGTTACGTCGAGTAAGGGACCAACGAGATGAAACATGTCGCCAATTGTTAGGTGATAGTTAGGTGATAGTTAGGTGATAGTTAGGTGAGCATTTAAGAGGAGTCAGAACGGATATATTGTCAGGTTGACTGGTTGACTCAGTAGAGGAGGCGTCATCAGCCTTATCCCCAAGAAGATTCCCTCGTCAATGTTTGTAAAGTAAGGAACGAGCTCGCCGATGTATACATAGCGGCGAGTCGTGACAAATAGTGTCAGTCAAACTTTGTTTGTATTAGCTGTACACCACCATGTAAAAGGGTCTATAAATAGCGAACTAATCCACTGAGAAAGGGGTTGGAAACATTTCGGATTGGTCTATAGAGAGGAAAAGTATTCTACTTGCTCTCTATAGCCCAAGGCTGAAATTAGTGTTCATTTGGTGGGTTAGCACTTAGAAGATTAGCAAGTTAATGGAGTGTTGTAATCATACTTATATTAGTGGAGTCCTTGGATGTAGTCCTTACTTTATGGGCGAACCAAGTAAATCATCTTGTCAAGTATCTCTAACTCTTATCTCCTTTATATTCCTTATGATTGTTGTGTTGTTATATGCTATGGGAATGATTGTGTGTATGTTGATGTATCTTCTTTGGGTGTACTGTGTAAGATCTAACCATTGGGGTTTTACACAGTTACAGGTGTTCAGAAGCAGATTGATTTCATTAAGAAGAATAGCTGCTGGAGAATTGGAAGGGGATAAGATCAAAATCTGGCTGGATGTTTGGGTCATGGGTATGGACAATCCTCCAGAACCAAAACATGGTATACCTGACAGTGAAAACTTCATATGGGTGAAAGAATTGATATTACCAAACAGAAAGGAATGAAATGCTCAAGTTATCTTACACTTGTTTAAAGCTACAGTTGCTGAGAAAATAATGAGAATGAGGATACCTAATAATGCAGAAGATAAACTCATTTGGAAGCTGACAAAACATTGAGGATTCACATTGAAGTCTACATACAATAAATTGTTTGAACAGAGTCTGATAAATCTTCAGCTATCTACTAAGATTGAAGGTACCAGTATCAAGTGGAAAAAGCTTTGGTCTTTTACTACTTGGCCAAGAGTGAAGTATTTTTTTTGGAGATGTATGAAGGATTTATTCCCAACAAGAGTAAGACTGTCAAGAACCTGCAGCTACATCAACCAGCAGTGTCCACACTGCAATCATTCTGCTGAAGATACAATGCACATTTTGTTTACATGCCCATTTGCACGTGCTGTATGGATGGAAGTACCGCGAGGGAGCAGGGCAATACAACACACAGCAAGTACCGTGGGCGAACTATTTGCAGAATGGTTAACTCAAACAGATGGAGCTGATGATGTTGGCTAGCTTAATATGGCTCTGGGTGTCTGCTGGAGTATCTGGAAGGAAAGATGTTCCACTGTAAACCAGAAAACAACACCTAATCCAAGGAATACAGCTAAAGTGGCAGTTAACTTTGCCCTATACTTAGAAAAACTAGGGACTTCTTCTGATGCACAGACAGTTCAGTGTGTTCAGGCTATTAAGGAACCCCAATCTTGGAAACCCCCATGTTATCCTTATGTCACTATCAACTGTGATGCATCATATGATAAAAAATACTAAACTAACTGGTGTTGGGTTGGTTCTTCGTGATTTTGCAGGAACATGGAAGAGGAGCAGTGTCAAATGGTTTGAAGGGACAAGGAACTCCGAGGAAGCTGAATGCCTAGCCTTCCTGGAAGCAGCAAAGTGGAGTAGTGAGCTAGGACTGACACATTTGGTCATCGAAACAAATCTAAAAGGTTTAGCATGCTACATCAACAATGCTGCAGCTACTATCACTTGGGAGAATGAAGTCCTTTTATTAGATGCTTTGAGTTGTTTAAGTAGTTTGGTTTCTTGGCAGTGCACTTTTGTTCCAAGAACTTGTAATAATGTAGCCGATAATCTGGCTAAGTTTAGTAGGAGGTCTAGAGTTAATAGGGTATGGCATACTGAGCCACCTAGTTTTATTGAGAGTCTTTTGTTAGCAGACAATGTAATTCTTCCAAGTTGATTAATACATTTCTTTTTGCATCAAGAAAAAAAAAACTAGTCAAGAATTAGTTCATAAATGACTCTGCAAGGCACAAATGGTTGATAGTCCTTTTGAGAAGTCTTGTTTCTTCTTTTGGTGATAAGCAGATGTCAATAGGATTATTTGTTTCCTAAAGCGACTTTCTGAGATATAAATATATCACGGCAAAGCTTTTAATGATAAGTTTGAATTTCTGTCATGAATTTAAACACTACCTATGAATTTTCCTTCAATTTCAGTTTGCTTCTACTGTATTTTTTTTCTATTTCTATATGGAATAAAATTTTCTTTCGTGGCCAACCGATTTCTCTGGCCTTGAGGATGCATAATGTGCAAGTGATCTTCTTATTCGAATTGGGTGTTCTGGCAATTAGCTGGGGAAGAGATCAGTTCTCGGCTGGAAAATGTTTTTTAGTAGGCAAACCTCATTTTCGAAAAGTTTTTGGCGTTGTGCTGCTATTTCATATATGCAAGTGCACGGATGCAGACCAAGTGTTTAAGCTCTGCAAAATAAATTGGATTGTGGATATAGATGCTCGTTTTTCAGCTTTTGACAGCATTACGGATGTGAAAATTCATACAAGCATTTGAGTCTAACAATGTCATCACGGCACATCTGAGAGAATTGTATGCACATCTTTCAAAGCTGCTACAACATGATGCGCCATGTTTCCCATTGGATATATATGCCGTACAATGAGTCACAAAAGCTACAGCCGTTGGATCAAACAATGATAAGATTAAATCAACGACAGAAAGTTATACCTAATCTCGATGGTTGTAATCTTCCTTTATAAATAGAATAGGTAGGCTAGAAAGAACGACGACAGCTTCCCTTCAATATGTTAATGATCAACAAAATGATAGAAGAAGAGGAAGATGGTTCAATAGCATCATCGTCGTCAACAATCCCATCGCACCATGAGTTTTCCTCTTATAGTTACAATCTTTATCCTCCAGAACTGAGCAGTTTCCATCTTTTTATATATATATCTTATTAAGAGATTTTTATCTTTTTTCAGATTGTAAGGTTGTTTCTGGTGGGTGATGGTAGTTCAAATGAGATTAAAAATAAGTAACGGAATGAAAGGCACGCGTAGATCAGATCGTGTAATTATATGGAAGTTGATAGCACCAATTTCTATCTCTTTGTAATTGAAGAAAAAACGGTGAAGAGGAAATCTTAAGTTTAATATTCAATATTGTATTTTACTTTTTATTTATAAAATTGCAGTGAAAATGAAATTATTATGAAAAGAAGATGATTAGTATCTTCAAAGATCCAGATCCATGTATGATGTTTTTCCTCTCTAATATTTTAGATGTTTGTGAACCAATTAATAAATGAGGATATTATAATTTCTAGAAAATGAAATTTGATCCGCATTGTTCCAATATGTGTATTTGGTAACTAATGGATGAAATCTTTGTTTGAAATCTCTCTGAAGAACACTCTAAGAGCAAAATTTCAATTTAACAGATATATGTGAGTCAAACCATTTGGTTCTATACAGTCTTTTAAAATCTCTCTGAATATTCACAACAGTATAGTAATCTACTCTCTTTGTCTCACATTACTTGAGCTACTTGCTTTAAAATCTTGCCCCATATTACTTGAGCTATTCCAAATATGAAGGTCATATTTTTAAACTTACCATTTTAGTTGATTATTGTGGTTAAATCTTACTATAAGAAATACGTATAATTTCATAATCGTGTTTATACTCGTTACGTTGGTGTTTTAAAATCATTTCCAACGATACCACGTATACAAATATACGTGGTATAATTTGAGAGATATGTCATTTCCAAATTTTAATATTTTGTTATTTGTAAGGGTATCATTGAAAAATATAGTAAAATATAACTCTCCCTCCTCTTTGTCTTTAGAGCAATCACTATGGTGCCATAAACCATCCCTAGATTATAAAGATATAGGGATGGCAGAAATGACGAAAATTGGCAACCACAGTGGTCTTAGCCATTTCCAGGCGGATACTCGGTTTCCGCAGCTTCTTCTGTGCGGGAACTCGGTTTCCGTAAAATTTCTTCGGCGGAAACCGAGTTCTCGCACAGTCAAAGCTTGACTTTTGACCGGTGGAAACCGAGTTTCCGTAAAGAATGAGTTTCTATACAGAAAAAACCTGCGACCTGAAACTCATTTCTCAGTTTTTGTTTTCCTCTTCTTCTTCGTTTTCTCTTCTACTTCTTCCCCAATTTTTTTTATTTGATCAGTTTGGAGTCAAATTAACCCACGAAATCAAAAGGGTGCGTACACTAATAAATGATGGTTATATAGAAGCAATCAATTTCAAATTTCATCAAGAAATTTTGATAAAGGTGAGTTCTTCATTCTAGGATTTTAAAATGTTTTTTTTTGTTTGATCATGATTTTGAACGTATTTGAATGATTAATTGCAACCAAAACAACTCTTTGATGTTCTGCTAACATACATATACTATAATTTCATATATATGATTGGTGATTGTTATTGATTTAGGTTGAAATTGCTTGAAATGTTGAATGGTTTGGAATGGCTTGATTGATGATTATATGCATGTATTGTAGGATTGAGCATGAATATATATGGTAATTTGATCAACAATTGTTGATTGTATTGCATTTGATAGAATTTTTATGCATTGTAGGATTGAAGTTGTAGTTCAAAATGATCCCTAACATAGATGCAACTAGAATCGTATCGTCTAAGGATATTGATAAACATGTTAGAAAAAGTCCTCCGAATGCAGAGTCAGGTCAAATCAATTGTCGAGGTAGCCCAAGTAATCTTCGAGCACTATACACAATTGTAAGTCAACATTCATAGGTTAAGAGAATCGTCGATAATTGTGGATTTGGCAAGCTATTTGAAATAGATTTTCCAGGGAATGTTGATAGTAGATTGGCAAGTGCCATTACAGAGAAATGGTGGAATACCACACATACCTTTCATGCTGCTAGATTTGAAATTGGATTCACTCCTTGGGACTTTACTATGCTTACATGTATAGCTATTGGAAATGGTACACTAATTGATTTGATCGATTTCAACCGGGAGGAGTGGGCAGAATTTGGCCATGTGTACACAGATTGTCTACTTCGGTGGGTAAAACCACCATCTAAAAAAAGATAAAGGTAACACCGTTGAAGAAGAAGTTAATGGACAACAAACAGGTCCGGCGGTTAATCCACAAGGATACTATGTGGTTAATGATGATGAAACTAGAGACTATGTTAGGCAAGCGTTAATAAAAAAGTCTGGGATTAAGTTGAGTGTGATCAAAAAAATATATTAGTACATGGAAGACTACCCCCTTGGATCAATGGGAAGTGAAACACATTGCTCGATTGTTTCTGATGTGGGTGATCGGCAATGTCTTGTTTCCAAACAAGAACGATGTTACTCCGTTAAGTTGGCTTAGATTATTGGTTGATTTGGAAAAGGTAAACACTTATAATTGGGGTCAAGCAATAATGGGAAGGTTGTATTCTTCATTGGATAATGCAGTCACACATAGGAAGTCAGGCAAATTAGAATGCTTCTGGTAAATTCTATTGGTACGTAAGCTTTTCCCGTTTATACAGCAACAAACTTGGAATGCTTCTTATCGTTGATTTTTTTTTCTTCGTGTTTTTGTAGCCTTGGTTTTGGGCGTATATTCATATATTGAAGCCCAATACGGACGAAGATAAAGAAAATGCAAATTTCTACCCTGCTGCCAAAATATATGACAAGGAACATGCTAAGAAGGGAAAAGGTAATCAAAAAGAGACCGGTCTTCATTCATTGATATGGTCGCGGAACCAATTGGATTCTCTAGATCAAACTAGTGTCATCTGGATGCCGTGGAATTCTAGTAGCTACTATGGGGTTGACGATGTTACAAATGCTAGAAGGTTATCCATACAACGTTGTTCGTTTTATGATCCAATAGACCGAGAAAGCTTCTTGTACCTAGGAGAACGGTGTCTTCGTCAGACTCAGGGAAAAGTAGCAATTCCCATTGATCCACCGCCAAAATTGAATGGTACCATACAAGAAATGGATAATTATCTTGGTTTTGGACACAATGTGATGCACTACTGCCTGGCCTCAGAAGATGAGTTTGCTGAATGGTGGAGAACACATTCTATTGGACCTTATTTTCCCTCAGTTGTGCATGCTGGGAACAAATATATTGCGCGTGTGGAACTTCCGATTCGCGATCAACCGAGCCTTACTCAATCGACATATGTTCCAGAGTATATTTCAACTCTCCATCCGCGGTTTCCAATTGAGGAGCCACCTTATGCTGTCATATATGGCAATGATGGTAGAGCTATGAAGAGAATGTTAGGCGAGGAATACATGAAGGAGGTACACCAGTTTGATCCGACTATTGGTACAACGGTAAGTATAAATATAAAGAGTACTTTATGTTTGAATTACGATATTTTGTTTATATTCATATCAAAATGCTATCATACAAATCATGAAACATGAACAATGGTGCAAGTATAGCCATCATCTTTCCAACACGAATGCTGCAGTGAACAGTTATATGTATGACTATACAGCGGACCTCCACCATCAAATGGATACATCTTCTAGCTCTAGTTCAGTTCGTCGGAAGCTACCTTACATTGGTCCTGGGGAAGCTTATTGTCCGTTCTATGAGAGTGCAAGTAACAACAGTAATACCAGTAGTTTTGTTATGGAAACTCCACCTGGGGAAGTTTATTGACTCCAAGATGTACCTACGACTTCTCAGTCCTTTCATGATTACCAACGATTTCCTTCATCTCAATATCGGAATGAGCAATATATGCAACAAACTTGGCCACAAAGTACTACTACTGATTGGGACATGACTGAGGCTGATGGAGCAGAAACGTTCACTGGATTGCTTAACAACCCGAATCCTCGCCAATTTTTGTTTAGTTTTAATCTATGCAAAACTTATTTATCTGTCGTATAACTCTAGTAGTACTTTTTATTTGCTAACTTGAAACTTTTAATTATAACCGGCGCTGTACTTTTTATTTTGCTAACTTGATTGGTACATGACTAGATAAACTTACGATTACAACTACATTGCAAAGATGAAATAATAACTACATTGCAAAGATGAAGAAAAAAAATCTACTAATATCTTGTCTAATATCTTGCCTAATATCTTGCAATCATTACATTGGAATAAGTTTTCCTTAATTGAAATAGCTTCCATCACGTTGCTCTTAACATTTCATAACATATCATTGTAAATCCTCAATCTTTCATAACATTCACCAAATACGAATGCCCGGTTATTGAGCTGATAATATCGAGACATAGATCTTCTGACCAATTCTTCATGTGACGCATTTGTATTTGTTTGGTACATAGGTCTCATAATTCGACAAAACTCGGAGATGTCTCCACTAATGCGGTTCCATCGACTTCTAATTCCATTTCTATCTCGACCATTTGGATTGTTTGTAACTCCCACGAACACATCGAAAACACGAATCCAAAACGTCGGTTGCCAATAAGGTTCCACTTCTCCCACCATACCATTCATTCGGCTACGAATGAAAGAGTAAGTAATTGCTAGATCTTCTCTCTCGG
>JAJJMA010236401.1:0-11356 GCA_023529015.1 Papaver nudicaule
GGAGTACCGACTAAAACGAAGTTTGGTTGGGGAGATGATGGAGGAGTTGTTGAGCTAGGTTCCTTCGGTTTCCGTAACAAAGAGAGTATTTGTTGTGGTGATCGAATTACCCTTTTGTTATTTGAAGATGAACTTGCCATTGTGGAAGAAGGCAAAATAGGATGACTTTGGTTTTTAAGGAAATGGGTTTGGGGAAGATTGAATTTATAGCAACTACTCGGTGGCTTTGGTTGAATGCCCAACGGATATATATTTTGAAAAAAAAGTACACATTTTCAGAACGGCTACAATACTCGGTAGCTCGATTAAGAGTATAAGCTACCGAATATAAAGATTCAGAAATTTATGTACATTCGGTGGAGACATGATCTACCGAATGGGTCAAATTTTTAGGGACATTTTTAGGCACTTTTACCCAAAAATAGTGTCGTTTGGGAATATCTCTATAAAAGAAAAACCTTCTTCCCAACAACAGCCACACCAATAACCCAACTTTGTAAGCTCAAACCACTTATATGAAATGGAAAATCAACCAATGACAAACATTGCACAATGGGATGACGAGGAGGATGGTTCGTTGGTAGCTGCGTTCATCATTTTTTACAAAAAGCATCCAAATGCTGGTTACGTATCGTTTTGGAAGGGTGTAGGGGTTCATTATCAACACATCACCGGGAATACCAAAGAACGCACGTGGGAGAAACTAGCAAATAGATTTGACTACATCAAAGGCCGTATGAGAGAGCATTGTATAATATGTCAACTGATAGGTTCTCCATGGCAAGACGAACACACTTCGGAAGAAGATGTGAGTATTATCTTCTCGTTTTCTATCATGATCCAATCATGGTGTATTTGCACACTAAAGTTTTGTTTTTAACAATTTCAGAAATTAGCTTTCAAGACGCTATGGAGGCAGCGGAACGGGGCTCGCAGATTTCGACATGGATGGATTCTGAAGATGCTGCTAAAGCACTCAACGAAATTCATCACCGATTGGCTATTAGTCAATGATCCACACGCCACTTACTAGTTCTGTTGACATGCTAATCGGTAACACTATGGAGTTACCGAATATAAATTCGGCAGTTTATATGTTTTTACTGCCTACCGAATATTTTTACTTTCAAATTTTGTACTTTATATCTATTCGGTAACTATATGAAGCTACCGAATGTACCTCGTAACTCTCAACCACAACGGTAATTTAATGACAAATGTATCCGTTGGGGCTGGTGCCTCTATTTAAGATTAGTTTCTGCATCCGTTTTTTCCACTCAACCAAAACTGATCTTGCCCTCTCAAAACCAAAACTTATCTTCGAGAAAAATGGGTGATTATATTTGTTTCACCAATGAAGACGAGCTTATGGTTATCAAATCGTTTATTCCAGTGTACCTTGAACGACCAGCAGAACGCCACTCAATGTTTTGGAAGAGAGTTAAAGAAATCCACGTTGAATTAGATGGGAATCCAAAAGGCCGTAAATGGAGGGACTTAAGCGACGCATTCGACCACCTAAAGATGATCTTCAAAGATTATATTCGGATTCAAAAATGGGTTAGACGATCTCATGGCTCTCGTTCCATCCAAGACCAAGTGAGTATTTTTACACTTCCAATGTTCATACAATATTGAAGGTTGTAACTAACTTCTATTTATCTTGTGATTCAAGGTGGCACAAACCAACGTACTTTGGGACATACGACATGGAGGCGAATTCAAGCATTTACAACATTATATGTATCTTAAGACGTATGCTCCGACATATCTCCGAGTACTGAGTTCTGAGGTTAGAAGGTCTGGTTAGAAGTAGGGATTGAGAAGATGAAACTTCCGATGAATTGTAGTGAAATAAGGTTGTATTTCGGGCTGGGTGATGTACCATTCGGTAAATCGGGTTAGTATAAGAGCTACCGAATATATACTCGGTAGTTAAATTATACTTACCGAATATCTGTACCAATATCCTGTACCAAAAATAAATATAATCGGTAACCCAATGATCTGCCGAGTATATATTCGGTAGCTTTCATTGTCTACCGAGTATGATTTCCTTAAATTTGTTTATACTGACAGAATACGTATGATCTACCGACTGGTATATAATTAGCATTATGGAGCTACCGAATATAAGAACAGAAATCCAAACAAGTGCATTTACCATAATATGTTACAAGTACAAGTTTCATTTAACCCAAAAAGCTTGCTCTAATCAAGATATATTGTCAATAAAAGGCCCAAAATTCATCCACACTAAGATACATACCTTATTCCACATCAGTCGTGCCGCTCGGAAGGGGATATTGAACCTTCCAATCTTCTATGTTGGACGCATACTTCTCAATCCAAGCACTACAGTGGTTGTCTGGAAAATGGGTTGAATACCCTGCCATGGGAGGTAGGGGACAATCTTCTTTTAACCTCAAACCAATGAAATGGTCGGGGCCTATAAACGCTATGGCGACTCTTCTACCCACGTTTTCCTCCGTACAAACCGATCTTGTAGGTACAAAAGTCGAACAATGACCTATCCCAATCGAAAAATAATGGACAACACAATCGAATGAGTCAGCAATTAGATATCCACACCATGGCATACGCATCCAATACTTGGGAACAACCGTCTTCATATTCTTTCGGCCATTAATACGGGCAAGATCATCGTTGAATTGTTTCAATTTATCCCTACGATTACCTTCCAAATTCATTCCAATATAGAATTCCTTGTCCTTGAGGAGTTGCTCTCCCATCTTCTTCCTTGTATATCCCACTGGAGTGAGGTTGTCGACAAAAACTTGTTGGCGCATTCCAAGTTGCTCCACAACGACGTGAAAACCACAATTTCCATCACGTGGAACATCATCGATTGCTAAAACAAATTTCCGTACACATTCCGGAAGTTCTTCTAAATAATGTTGAGAGAGAATGGGAGGACGTACCGTAGTTGTTACCAACACATCTCCAACACTCTCCCTTGTCGACGACTTTGGTTTCACTTGCCTTGAACATTCTCCCTTTTCAACAATGGGTCGTCCCCTTTTTTTTGGAACCGGATCCGGTGCAAAGTCAGCTTCTGTGTGCTCATGCAGAGAAGGATCACACTCAGAAGAATTCTGCTGCTTTGTGGCCGAAATCTTCATATTCTTCAACTCCAGTCTTTCTAGTTTTCTTGGTTTAAGGGTTGGCGGTCTTCCTGGTGGCTTTTGCTTCATTGGTTCTTCATCTAAATTTAAGAAGGGGTGCATTGCCACCTCCAAGTCGTCGTGGAGGTTCTGCTTTTGAGAAAAATCGTTCTCGTCGTACATTGTAGCGATCCGACGACACAACGGCGTTTCCATAAAAGCAACTTGGGGGTTCTTTGAGGGATTTGGAGTGAAAGATAGTTGCTTCCAAAACGGATCAATGTCTCTCATATCAATTCTGTGTACGTACTTACCAAGCTTATGCGGACAAGGTAGTCCGATCCCCGACATCGTCTTACAATTGCAATTATCATCCGGCACACCGTGCTCCATATACCACTTAAAGTCTCTCATCATGTGCTTTATGGCCCATTGCGACACTCTAGAAGTTAAACCACGAAGAAGTGGATGACCTTTGTATTTTCTAAAATATCTTTGCCTACTCCACTCCATTTTTGCCTTTATTCTAGTCAAATCACGCTTGGTGAACTCGTGAATACCATGTTGGAGCGACACAACCCCATTTTGACCTCCATTAAGAATCCTTTTCAGTCTCCCATGTTGAGCCTCCACCACACTTGTTGCCTCGTTCTTATAGTTTTTATAATCATATGTCCATGCACGTACAAACATCTCCTTTAGCGGCAACCACTGTTTTTGGCAATACTCTACTGCCAACTTGTGTTTTGGGTTCTGACTCCACTCGAATATCCAAGCCTCCAGGTTCAGCTCATACTCCGCCTCGGTCATAGACCAAACAATCTTATCCCATCCTTTTTGAAATAGCAAAAATAATCGGTGACCATCCTTAAACGCCTCCTCAAACTTTTTGTCCTCTTCCTCTCGTTGTGCATCGGTGAGTTTACTAAGACGTTCCCGTTCCTCTAATTCAATGTCCGCACCTTTTGGACGCCTTTTCGGTTGAATATGCTTTCTGCAATGCGCTATGATGTTACACTGGATGTGCCAACTGCAAAGAATATTGTGGGAACCAGGAAATACTTCTTGGATGGCATTCATCAAGGCTTGTTCGTTGTCCGTAACGAAAACGTTTGGAATTTCACCCGGATTGTAAAGACTCTTCACCTTGTTCAACATCCAAACATAACTTGGTTCGATCTCCCTATCCATCAAACCCCAAGCCACGGTGAAACTTTGTTTGTCCGATGTGTGGCAAGCAATATTGATCAACGGCATGTTGTATTTATTGGTCTTGTAAGTGCAGTCAATCAACAAAAATTGGTGGAAGCATCTTGCAAGTTTAATCATATCCGGATGCGCCAAAAAAATACGTTTCACTTCCCCGTTAATGGTTTGTCTTCTCATTGTGTAGTTGTGTTGCTCGCATAACCAAGCCGATTGAGACATAATCAATCGACCATCCCAATCAATCTTACTAAACATGGCTTTCGCGGCTTTAACTGTATTCAAAGTAGACAAGTTGTTGGGGTCTTGCTCCCTTATCATAGTGAGGATTTGATTCCCGGTACTTGTGCCCATCATCGCCCTTACAATATCCATTTGAGGTGGAGTCAACTTAGCATAAGCAACGTGCCCAACAAGACTTTCCGAAGGATCATGGTTGTGATAACCATTCATTACTTTCATTCTCCACAATTCATCTTTGCCTAGATTATAAAGAAGCTTGAACGGACAATCGGTCTTCTTTGAATGAGTATCGTAGATCCTGTCGGTCTTCTTTATAGGCTTATAACCCTTTCGTTCATGACTCTCACCCTTCCTACTGCACTCACAAATCATTTCAAACCTATTCCACCTTGATTGTTGACCGGTAACCACTACGTACATGATCTCTTTTGCACGCACCTCAAGCCAAGCCTGTGCATCTTTCTTCTCTTTCCATGTCTAGACGAGAAAGTCACAACAATTACAAAACCAAACCAAAAGGGATAAAATCGTAGATAAATACAAGTGTAGGAGGCATACCAAGTCAGTTAGATAGTGTGAGGAGGTATCGGGTCGCAAATATGAATCATATTCAACAACATCATCCTCGGGAAGGTCCCCAAAGGGTACAAGCTACAAAGAAGATTGAAAACATTAGTCAACTAAATTGGAAAACTAACAACAATCGGTAGCTCGATGAAAAAGACAAGCTGCCGAGTAGTACTGGAAAGAATGACTCGGTAGCTAATTAAGCCACCGAATATAGATGAGGTTTGGCCAATATTCTGTACCAAAAACCAATATGAATCGGTAACCATTTGAGCCACCGAGTATTAATTCGGTAGCTTAGAAGTCTACCGAGTATGCATTCGGTAGCTTAGAAGAGATTTCGAGCAACCGAATGGTTACTTTATTGTGCATGTACGGATGGTGGTTGGGATATTCGGTGGCTCCATTAATGAACTGGATCTACCGAATATTCTAACTGCAACATTCAAAGCATGCAAACTTTGATTTTTCATACGTCAATCAACCATTACAAGCTAATGGGTTTCAAATTAGAGAGCTACCTGATCATTTGGAGTCGAGTTCACTTCCTTTCCCTTCTTTGATTCTTGATTTTCTTCCAAACACTCTTGTTCATGGCTTTTCTCTATGGCTTCTTTAACGTAAGAGGAATTCCTAGCATGATCAACTCCAAGAGAAGAAGATTCACCCCACTCAATCTCACTCAAAACAACCATCTCAACTTCTAAAAAAAAACTTCTTCTTCTTTTTCTTCTTCTTCTTCTAACTCCCTCTCAAATGAATTTTTTTTTGAAAAGAACTAAAGTAATCGGTGGCTAAGTAGCTAAATTAGTAATTAGGTTAGCTTAATCGGTAACTAATTATGAGTTAATCGGTAGCTTAATATCGTTGGGGGTATTTTAGACACTGAGATAAGGGATAGCCTAATTACTCCAGGGTGTTTGAGTTTTGAAAAATTTTCAAAATATGCCCGGATTCCTTTCGAGATGCCCTGATGACGCAAGGATAAAAAACTAGCTAGCTTGATGATGGTACAAGTATATTTGTATGTTACGAATGCATTATCCTAATTTGTTTTAGCCAAACCTAACAATTGCATTATTGTAGCTAGTGAGCTAATTGATGCAAAATTGAAGTCTAAAATTTGTGGATTTCTAAGCAAACTAAACATAGAGAAGGTCTTTGACAATATCAATTGACACTGTCTAGAGTCTATGTTAAAAGGCTATGGTTAGAGTCGCCTAAACAAAACAAATGGCCATTCGAGTATTGTCTCTGTTGAGTTTTAAAACTCAAACTAGTCGTTTTTTCTTATCTATTGATTTAGTCCACAGTCTAGTCAGTTATTTGATCGAGTCTTTCGCAAATAGTGAGGTTGTTTTTGATAGTGGGTTACTGGTTTACTGGTTCCGAAGATGTAGGACACGGTGTAGTTTGTTTTAGCTATAAATAGAGTCATGTAAGTTGCTTTTACAATCAATTGAATTAAGCATTCATCTTCGAGTATTTCATAGTCTTGTTTCAGTTACTTTTGAATTCTGCAATTAGGAATTAGTTGTTTTAATTCCTGCATTTGGTAACACAGAGATTTGTGCTCGATCCTTGAGTTTCTGCTGGTATTATTCTTGCAGTTTAGGTGTTCGAAGAGAGGTTACAATGAAAGAATCAGTTCAGCCCCATGTCCCGCAGTTTAACGGGAAGAATTATGATCGGTGGAGTATCCAGATGAAAGTACTGTTTGGTTTTCAGGAGCTTACCGAGGTTGTGGAGGTTGGATTCTTCGATCCAGATCTGGTAGTTGGTGCTGCTCTTCCTCAAGCCCAGAAGGATGAATTGAGAGAGAACAGAAAGAAGGACCAAAAAGCTTTCTACTTCATACACCAAGCCCTTGATGAGGTTGTCTTTGAAAATGTGTCTCATGCCAAAACATCTGAGCAAGAGTGGGAGATATTGCAGAAAGCTTTCAAAGGTGATGACAAGGTGAAAAAGTGTAAGGTTGCAAACCTTACGAGGTAAATTCGAAACTTTATCCATGAATGAATCTGAATCCATTTCTGAATATTTTTCTTGTGTTCAAACTGTGGTGAATAAGTTAAGGAGTAATGGTGAAGTTTTGGTTGATTCTCGTGTTATCGAGAAGATTATGCGATCACTAACAAAACCTTTTGATTATGTTGTTGCTGCCATCGAAGAAGGTAAAGATATATCTACTCTTACCATCGATGGGTTGGAGGGGTCTTTATGTGCTTATGAATTTAGGATGAAACAAAGAAAACCAAGTTCTGTAAGTTCTTTGGAGCACGCGTTGCAAAGCAAAGTTTTCATCACAGAGAAGGGAAGCTCCAGCAAAAGCAAATCTTCTAGTCCAGGCAAAGGCGGCCCTCCACGAAAGAAAGATAAGTCAGGTGTTTGATGTTATGGTTGCAAAGACTGGGGACACTATCGATCTGAGTGTAAAGCCAAGATGTCAAAGAAAACTGTTGCACATGCTAACTAAGAAGAAAAACGTCTATTCTTTACGTGCAGCGGTGATGACGAAGCGAACCTCGCAGCTGGTACCTAGACACGAGATGCACAAACCATATGTGCGGTAACAAGGAGCTGTTTCTGAACCTGGATGAATCGATTAGAGGGGTGGTGAACTTTGGAAACAAAATTAAGGTTCCCATTATGGGCAAAGGTAAAGTGTTGCTCAAACTTCCCTCTTATCATTTTATCTGTGAAGTCTTCTATGTACCTAGTTTGAAATGGAACTTGTTGAGTATGGGTCAACTCTCTGTTACTGGTTTTCGTTTCGTCATTGAAAAAGGTGTTTGTACCATAGAAACTCAAGAAAATGAGGTTGTCGGTACAATCAGAATGACGGATAAATGATTATTTCGTTTGTCACTTGAACCATCTGCCGTATGTTCTTTTAGTGCTATTGTTATGGATGACAACTGGTTATGGCATTTCCGGTACGGTCATCTGAATTTTAACAGTTTGAAGATGTTGTAAAAAAAAATATGGTTACAGGGATTCCTTTGTTAGATGGTTTTGATTGTGTGTGCGAAGGTTGTGTTTGAGGAAAGCAACACAGAGACTCATTTCTAGTTGGGAAGTCACAAAGAGCACAACAACAACTACAACTTGTGCATTCAAATATTTGTGGGCCAATACAAACTGTCTCACATATACTTTCTTACTTTCATTGATGACTATAGTAGGAAAATATGGGTTTATCCGATGAAACAAAAATCTGAAGCTTTTGACAAGTTTAAAGAATTTAAAGTGTATGCCGAAAACCAGAGTGGTTGTCATTTGAAAGTGCTTCGAACAGATAGAGGAGGCGAGTATACACTACGCCACAGGGGCCTGTTTGTAACGGATATAGACGTTGCGCCGAATTAAAGCAACGTCTATTAGCGTTGTAAAAACGGCGTTACAAATTTTTGGCAACGTCTATTAACGTAGATATATCTTTACCTTCTTCGATGGCAGCAACAACATAATCAACGTAAACTCTTTTCACTTTGGTGGTCAAATATCGCAAGCATCAAGCATACGTGAAGGTCCTTAGGGAAGGTAACGTAAACTCTTTTCACTTCGGTGAAAGCTTGTTGTGGTATAGTCATCCTCTATAGGTTGCAGCTCCTCTGGGAATTCCCTACGACTATAAAAGACTTCCTTAGAGAGTTGGGAAGCACAGGTAGATTGATCCCTTTGTGGTTGATCAGATTAACCTGTAACCTCAGTAACTTATCCTAGTTCTTGTCTATTCTAAAGTCCGTCTCTTCTGATATACGGCTATTCAAGAACTAGTTAAGTTACGTAAAGGTTGGAAAGGTAGCAACGCACGGCTGCACTCGGTGTTGTAAGACCTAGTTGGCTCCAGTTATATAAGTTCCTTAAGTGGTTCTTCGTTTATAACTGAGGTAGATACAAATTGGACATTGCTTACTTGGTTTGCGTGTCAGCCCCGATTTGTGAAGTAGATTTCCGTATGACCTGGATCTAGCAATCCGAAGGAAGTCATCTTGTTTATGGTAAACTGATAGAGGACAGTTACACCATAAGTCAACAGTTTTGGTTTAAAACCCAGTATTGCTGACAAAAGCCTTTGGCATCGGTCAAAGCAACTCCTAGGCCTGTAACGGACGTCAGCTAGGGGAATCAAGTGCGTGACGATCTGGGGGATCCAGAGACGTAAGGAAGGCGACAGTAGCCAATTCCCTTGGAGGGCTTGAGTTGGTCTCTGCTACATCCCAGACCGAAGTCTTATAGTAGGCTAGTGTTTGTAGTCAGTTTGTACTGGGCGGTGTTCAAAACTGGACGAGGTCCCGAGGTTTTTCTGCAAGGCAGTTTCCTCGTTAAAAAACGTTTGGTGTCTTGTGTGCTTTTACTTTCCGCATTATAACTCTGATTTATAATTAAAGCACCAAGTAGTACGTTATTACCTAACTGTCGAGATTACTCCAGTTAGAGGTTTGGATATTGATTTTTGAGATCGTCCAGACTTTACCATAAGACTCACGAGCCAAAATGAAAAGTTGGTAGTATTTCGGTACCCCTTCTTTTTCAGAAGCAACGTAAGTGACGTCACCACTTCCGTTGCACTTTTTGTTATAAGCAACGTAAGTGACGTCACCACACGTCACCACTTCCGTTGCTCTTTTTATTTAAAGCAACGTTTTTATAAATAAAGCAACGTCTATTAACGTTGCGGAATTTATAATTATAATTAAAAAAAATACCAAAAATTGTATTTAAAAAAATACCAAAAATTATACCTAAAAAAATACCAAAAATTGTATTAAATAAAATACAAAAAATTGTATTGTGTATATTCTTGTATTACAAAATTTACATTTCACAAATGAAAAGAACCTATTGCATCTACAAAATGTTGCTTCCTACAAGAATGAGAATGATTGTATGTTCATAAATAGACTAGCCTCAAAATGTTGCAGAAACCATGATCATAATTTTTTAATACCGTAGCCAACAAGAAGAAACATCCATACCTCACTATTGTCAACTGCCTCAATACCTTCTTTGGAATCAGCATTAGTGACTGCAGGTTCCATCAAGGCCGAGAAAGTATGTTCATATACACATAGCACATGAAGTTACCTGACAAAAGGAAGCAACAAGTTCTGGCCTCGTAGAGGCTGGGTATGCAGGGGTAATACATTTTAGCAGAGGTTGGTATACAAGTATGAAACAAAACACTGCGTCATCTACGATCATAGCAATCCGTGCTCCTGAGATACAAGGGACACATCAAGCAAGGCACTAAAAGAATGCACAGAAATAGTAAAAATGCAACGTCAATGTCGTAAGTGGAGAAAATTGTGTAAGGAACAGTTGATGACAAATTACAACCAATTACTACATTTTCCTAATATACGTCTTTAAAGATTGGTAGGAACTCCTTTTATGTTGTACTCATCTAAAACCCTGAAGTAAGGCGGTGTCATCACTAATCATTACTCTTCGATAGGACTTGCTTATTGATTCTGTTAAAGTAAATGATATCATCTACAATTCTTGACAAACAAGAATATGTTGACCCAGAAAATCATGACAAAGGCTGTTAAAAGAGATCAAGTTTCATGTAAGGGTACTGCAAGTTCTATTGTAAAGGTTACCTGTCTCTCGTTCGAAATCATTCTGCCATGCACCATCGAGTCCATTCAACAGCTCAATAGACCTAGAGGGAAGTCTATATGTGACTACAAGATAAAAACAGTGGTAATGTAAGCGCAAATACTAATTGTCAAATAGTATTTGTAACAAAAATAATAAAAAGAAGAGAGATCAATTCAACCTACTACAGCGTCACTCCAACCCCAATCATCTGAAGTACAATAACTCGGAGCACTGATCTTTTATTCCATTTGATCAAGGTCTAGGCTGGAGTTGTCTTAAATTCAATAAACATTTGCCTTTCTGTTGTTGCCAATTTTTGATCAGTGAACCATTTCTCTACCGACAATGAAGCTTTAGAGATCAGTGATGGAGTAGTTCTCTATAATATTACTAAACCACAGATGAAACAGTTGCTCTTATCAAACAATACGACAAAATCACAAAGCACAACACATGTTAATCATCTGGACTGTCACCAGAAGCAAAACCATATTCGTATGACATATATGAGTTGTTGCTTTTCGCTGCTAGATCTGCCAGTGTAAACATTGAATTCAGAAAAAAAAAACAGCTGGTGCTATGTAACAGATTTAACAATACCAAAA
>JAJJMA010236406.1:0-10711 GCA_023529015.1 Papaver nudicaule
AACTTTAAGCAGTGTAGTCAATTATTTACTTTCCTCAAGGATCTTAATGGTGTCGCCGAGAGTTGGATCAGGATGTTGATATTATAAGAAACCTCTGTGATACTTATCAAGATACTCGATCAGAATTGGGCCAAATGACTAATCAACGAGATGCTGCACTTCGCCGAGAAGAACTTGCCCTTGCCGCTAAGACAGAAGCCGAGACAGGCCATAAACGAGCTTCCTTCCTCTGGAAAGAAGAAAAGTCTAGAGCTGATAAGCTGGCCTCTCAAGTTATTAGCTTGAGCACGGAGAAAGAAACCGCCGAGTTTCAGATTCGGCGCTGGAAAGATATGGCGGAAAGACGTGAGACTTTGACGATTGATTTATACAAGCAATGCTCTGACCAACAGCGCCGAATAGAACAAATGTTAGGTCCGTGTGCTAACGAAAACTTCGAGTTCCATATGGCTCAGTTTACGGAAGCACGAGAGGGTATGCGAGAACATGTCCGCAACCTAGAAGGTAGCTTTTTATAGGGTTTACTTATAACTTATCATGCTTACGTTTATTTTCTATCTTCTTTACTATATCACTCTCTTTCTTTGCCTCAGCCACCATTCAGAGGCTAAGGACTGAAGCAGATCAACAGCAAGAGATCATCAAAGGCTGCCATGAACTGGAGATGAAGGTCCAGGATCTTTCGGATCAGCTCAAGGAGCACAAGCTTTGCCCCAGCAAGATAGGTGAGTTGTCTGAAAAGCTCAAAGAGCATGATTCCTGCGCTGGCCAACTCGCTGATCTGAACAAGCAACTTCTTGACCATGCCTCTTGTGCTGGCAAGATTCAAGAGATGGAGAGTGCCCGAGATGGTATTCAGATTGAGCTTGCCGAAGCTATGGACGATATCCAATATTGGGAGAAGTGTCACAAGGATGATGTTGTCAGTGCTGCCTTCATCGGCGCTCAGGATTTTGCTTATAAATTCCTGCCTCAGTATTAAGTGGAGATTCCCTCGGACTACAAACGTCTTACTCCTGAACAGCTCGCCATGCAAGAGAAGGCAAGCATTAAAGGAAAAGAAGTGATGGGTGAAGAAGAGAATGAAGAAGAGGAGGAAGAAGAGAATTATGGGTCTGAGGAAGAAAGCTCAGAAGAGGAAGCTGAAGATGAAAATCCTAAGGGACAAAATCTATCCCTTGTTATCTTTGCTGGAGCTATCGGCGAGCAGACTCCAGGAATGGCGACTGTTAATGCTAGCTAGTCAACCAGTCGTCGAGCAAAGTACTGAGGTGGTTATTGACGTCGACGAGCAGAGCACGGGAAATCTTGGCGAGCCAAATGCTGTTGGAACTGTTAGAAATGACTGCCATCCCGATGATAGTAGGACAAGCGACATAGGCGCGGATCTTCCTGGCGACCTTGATCAGGACAAGCCTCCTATTCCCAAGAGTCCTTTTCCGGATCCTAGGTGTTAAAGTAGCTTTCTTCTGCTTTTTGGATGTTGTGGTAGATAGATTGTTGCTTCCTTAGTTTTTGTATTTTTCTTGCTATCTTTGATTTTCTTGTAATGGACCATTTCCCTTTGAATGTTATTTTGGTGAATGCTGTTTTTATGTCTAATGACATCTGTTTCCCATATGCAATTTTCCATTGATATATTTGCTCATTTTTATCTTATCTTGAAAGAGTTAACTTTCCAAGGAGTGAAGCCCTGGCCCTCGTTACCGCCAACAATATCTTATAAATTGAACTAACAATTTCCCAGAGCAACAGGGTAGAACCCAGTCGTAACAATTACTTGTGCCAGTCGGCGATCTAATATAAGTAGAATGGGTTGCCCTCATAGACTTCAATACACTCCGCCAGGAGTGATGCTATGGCGTAGACGGATTAACACACCAGCGGAACCGCCGATGTGATGCTACAGCGAAAGGGGACCTTATTTCCTTACAAACACTTACAGATCAACAAGTAACACGACTGGCCTTACAACTAGCCTGGGTTGGACTAACTATTACGATAAGGGCATTCACTCGACGGAAGTAAGTCTTCTACATAAGAGATCTTGGCTCTTAGTTGATTTATTGATTTGGGCGTTTTGCCTTTAAAGGTGGCATTTGGCCTTAGTACCTGATCAGGGTTTTGTATGGCATTCGTTGCCTTGGGCATTTGTGCCTCTGCATTTGGCTTTTATAGCCTGTTACTGAGTATTTTGCCTCAGCTATTGTGCTCTTGGAGCTTTAAAATTCTATCTATCACTGCAGTTAGACTACCCAGTGAGTGAAAGTGCAAATGACTCAATGATTTGTTAACGGGGTTCGGCGCATGATAGCAAACCTACGTCCCCGGATCTTATTTGCTGCTATTTTATATAAGCTAATAAGACTTCTTGGGTATTATGCCCGCCCAAGACTTCGGATTTTACATGGTATTCCTCAAGGATAGTACTTCTTAAGGAACCTGGCGTTCCAAGGGTGTTCGAGTTGCACGCCATGCTCATCAATCAGTACATACGCTCCTGGCCCAACCACTCTTTTGACGACGTAAGGGCCATCCCATACAGGTTCCAGCTTCCTGCATCCTTCTCGCTGAGATGGAGGAACTTCTCGGAGAACCAGCTCGCCGGGTGAATATTCTCTTGGAATCACTCGCTTGTTATATTCTCTTGCTAATCGCCGATGATAATTCTCCATGTGTGTAAGGGCGATCAATCGCTGCTCTTCTAGGTCATCTAGCTTGGCTAGGATTAAATCTGTATTCAGATTCTTTTCCCATGCCTCGTGCTTTGTAGTGGGCAGAATTACTTCAGATGGGAGTACTGCCTCGGCGCCGAAGTAAGTAAGAATGGAGATGCTCCCGTTGCTTCTCGAACTGTAGTTCTATATGACCACAAGACATTGTGCAAATGCTCACACCATGCCTTTTTATGCTTTTCCAATCTTTTCTTCAGTCCCATTCCAATAGTCTTATTGGTGGCTTCTGCTTGGCCATTACTCTGAGGGTATAAGGGAGTTGATTTTCCCAGTTTGACGCTGTAATGAGCGAGTAACTTCCTTATGTTGTCGCCGACTAGCTCTTTCCCATTATCGGTACATATCTCCGCCGGTACACCAAATCTGCAAAATATGTTCTCCCAGATGAATGTGAACACTTCTTGTCCCGTTTTCTTCCTGATAGCTTTAGCTTCACACCACTTGGTGAAATAATCTGTCGCCACAATGATGTACTCCGCTGTCCAGAGCCTGTAGTTAGTGGACCAATAATATCAATACCCCACTTGGCGAAAGGCCAAGGGCTAAGCACTGAATTTAAAGATGTTGCCGGCGCTTTAATTCTTCTTCCATACAGTTGGCATGGCTTGCATCGCTGAACCTATTCTTTTGCATCTTTATTCATCCAAGACCAGTAGTATCCCTGCATTCTAACCTTCAAAGCTAGAGCTCTTTGCCCACTGTGATTCCGCAGTCTCCTTCATGGATTTCCTTTAATAACTCTTTGCCTTCTTCTCTTGATACACATCGCAGTAAGGGTCCAGAGAATGATCGGCGATATAGTATTCCATCTCGGAGCTCATAATTCGCCGAGCGACTGATAACCTGATGAGCTAAAATTTGATTTCCTGGCAGGGTTAAGCGATCCAAGTAATATCGTATCGGCGATCTCCAATCTGTCTCCGCCGACTCTTCAGTGCTTGTTGTTAATACTTCTCTTTGCCTCGGCGCTGCTACTGATGGCTAGGCCTGTCAATCCTAGTCCGAAATCCGACATCCGATTCCGAATATTAGACATCCGATTGGTTATTATCCGCTATATCGGATATCGGAATCCGATATGTCTAAGTTAACGGATTTTTGCCTCTTAACCTATCGGAACCGGATTAGGCCAAATCCGTTAGGTTAACATCCGATTCCGATAAGGGTAGGGATGTACTAGTAATTTCCATCACCCAGCCCTAAGTATATAACCTAAAACTCGGCTCCATCACCCCCAATCTCTTCTTTTCCCTTTTCTTCTTCTCTTCCTCTCGTCTGCGACTTCTTCCATCACCCCCAATCTCTGATTCTTCTCTAGTTTTTCTTCTTCTCTTCAAATCAATCTCTGAAACCCTTTGTGATTTGTCTTATGATGGTGTGGGAAGTCTGATTTAGGGTTCATGGGTTAGATTTATTTGATATTGTTAGGACTGAAATTGTAGCTCAGTAGCTGTATTGTTTCTCGATTTATTAAGTGTTGATCTTAATCTGAGTAATGGGTTTTGTTAATTACTGTTTCAGACAAAAACCCTTTTCTTAAAACTACTAAATTCTTCTTCCTGAATACCCGATTTGTGAACTAAAATCAAAAAGAAGAAGACTTTTACAGAGAACAAGGGGGGATTTAGTCGATACCCCAAGGAGTAGTATATACAGAGATTAAGGAGACAAATGATTTGAAATGTTGATGTAATCAGAATTTAGGATTTTTGGTATGATTCGCTTGGTAAAGTTTGCTTGTAACTTAGATTTAGGGAAATGAAATTCTGTCGGAAGTTATCGGAAAATTCCGATATCCGATTAGCTTAACATATCGGAATCGGATTTCATTTTAGGGAATCCTATAGGATTTTAAGCCTATCGGAATTCCGATATGTCTAAGCCTATCGGAACCGGATTTCCCAAAATCCGTCGGAATTCCATCCGTTGACAGGCCTACTGATGGCTGCATCACTCTTTCAATAGCTATTGAAGGAACATCTGGGTCTGTCATCATTGAAGAGATAAAGGCCAGTGCATCGGCGTGTCTGTTGTCCTTTCTGCAGATGTGACGAAACTTGATACCTATGATCCTCTGGGCGTACTCCCTAGCAAGTTTTAGGTACTTCTGCATAGATGGGTCTGCCGTCTGGTATCGTCCAGATATTTGTCGAATCACTAGCTGAGAATCACTTGTTAGTCTAACATTGCTAACTTTCATTTCTATGAGTATTCGCATTGCATGGATGACTGCCTCATATTCTGCCTCATTATTAGTCGCCGGGAATTCTAGTCTTAGCGAGTGCACTATCTTTGCTCCCTTTGGCGAGATAAGGACAATTCCAATTCCTTTTCCTTCTTTATTTGACGAACCATCTACATAAACCTCCCATCCATCAGGCCTGCACTTCAATAAATCTGGCACTTCACGCTCTTGCTCATCCAAAGAGGACGAGATTTCTTCTATCTCTTCCTCTTCATCTATCGGGAAGTCAGCGAGGAAATCTGCTATGACCTGAGACCGCTGAGCTGTGCGTATTTCATACTGGACGCCGAACTGCTCAATTTGCTGATTCCATTTGGCAATACGTCCCACTCGCTGAGAGCTGTGTAAGATAGATTCTATTGGAGTTTTTGTGAGGACCACAATGGGATGAGCGTGAAAATATGGACGCAATCGTTGTGATGCAAAAACCAATGCCAGTATCAACTGCTCTATCTTAGTGTAATTCTTCTCCGCCCCTTGCAGTGTTCTGCTGATATAATATATAGGCGTTTCTCCGCCTTTGGTTCTTACAAGCACTGCACTTATAGCAAAAGGTGTAGCGGCGAGGTATACTCTGAGTTCTTCACCGTGCTCTGGTGGCTGAATCGCTGGGAGAGTGGCAAGATACTTTTTAATGCCTTGAAATGCGGCTTCATGTGCCTCAGTCCAGTTAAACTTTTCTCCTTTCTTCAATGTCTGGAAGAATAGCTTACACTTGTCGGAGAATCTGGAGATGAATATGTTAAGAGATGCCAAAGTCCCGTTGAGCCGCATAACGTCCTTTACTGTGACTGGCGATGGCATCTCTATGATTGCTTTGACCTTGGCCTGATCAGCTTCTACTCCTTTCTTGGTGACGACATATCCCAAAAACTTTCCTGAAGTTACGCCGAAAACACACTTTGCTGGATTGATTTTTAACTTAGTGATACGCATATGATTAAATATTTCTCTGAGATCTTCTACATGAGTTTGTTTCTTCTTGCTTTTGACGAGCATGTCATCGACATAGACTTCCATCGTCCTCCCTATCCATTTCTCAAACATTTTCAGTGCCATTTCTTGATAAGTGGCACCAGCATTCTTCAACCCAAATGGCATACGAGTGTAACAAAATAACCCCTTAGTGGAAAAGAAGGCTGTATGCTTCTGATCTTCCTCCGCCAAAGGTATTTGGTTATACCCTGAATAACCATCCATAAACGACAGCAACTCGTGTCCTGATGTAGCGTCCACAGTCTGGTCAATACTCGGCAATGAAAAACTATTCTTGGGACAAGCTCTGTTAAGGTCGCTGAAGTCAATGCAGATCCTTACTCCCTTGTTCTTCTTTGGTACAACGACCATATTGGCTATCCATTGTGGATATTGCACTGGTCTTATTATACCAGATGCCCTCATTTTGTCAATTTCCGCCTCTACTGCTTCTTTGTAAGCTGGGGCTAATTTTCTTATCCTTTGCTTGAACGGTCTGACCTTTGGATCAGTATCGAGTTTATGACATGCTATCGCCGGGTCGATCCCTGGCATCTCGTTCATACCCCAAGCAAAGACATCAACATACTCCTTGAGTAATGCTTGCAATTTCGCTGATTCGTCTTCATTTAACAGAGTACCAATTTTTACCACCTTTGGATCCTTATCGTCGCCGATATTAATATCCTTAGTAGGTTCCACCGCCGTGAAATGTAACTCTGGTTCTCCCATCGGCGATGGTTCCTTTAATTGCTATAAGTTTTTATCCTCGGACTTCCCCGAGCCCTCTTCTACTGAGTTTACTGAATGCACATATGTGGTTGGGTTGGCAATGAAGTCTAGAATTTCTTGCTCCTTAACCGCTTCCTTGCCGAGCTTCTTTTTCTCTGCCATCTTCACCTTTCGATTTTCTCGCATTTGCACATCCGCTGAATTGCACGCCTTGGCCACTGATAAATCTCCAACATACTCGGCGACTCCAAATGGTGTGGGGAACCTTAGAAGCTGATGATAAGTAGAAGGAACTCCTTTTAAACTGTGGAGCCATGGTCTCCCCAGAATTGCAGCATACGGCGAGTCAACATCCACAATGCAAAGAGTAGTTTTCAAGAAATAATCGTCGCAGATTTTCACTTTTAATTCAATCTCGCCTTTAGGCTTAGATGCAATGCCATTAAATGCATAAATGTTATAGGAGGAGGTGGTCGGCGAGGGTATTTTATCATCTTTCGCCCTCATTGCTTCAAAGGCAGTATTAAAGAGGATATCCACAGAACTTCCTGGATCAATGAGCACCTTTGGCAACCTGAATCCTTCCATCTGAATAGTGAGAACCAAGGGGTTGTTATGATTTCTTCCTTCTGGGGGAATCTCTTGGGCGGAGAACCCAACACATGCTTTCATCCATTCCTGCAACGGTTCCTGCTTAGCGGCGACACTACAGATCTCATTTTCCATTCTATCTCGCTTATGAACTCGGGACATGACATTATCATGAAATTCATCTCTAGTAATCTTCGAATGCACAATGGAAAAGCAGTCTAATTCCAACAAGTCCCGCTCGACTTTTACCTCATACACATTGGGAGTCTGAGCAGGGATGGCTTGAATTGGCTGTACCATGATAGGCGGTGGTGGTGGCAACTCTAGGAATTCCTGGAATTTCCCTAAGCGAATGAATCGATGAACTTCTTGTTGCACACCGGTGCAGTTTTCGGTTGTATGACCATGAAACTGATGAAATTGACAAAAGGAATTGGTATTTGCCGGCGGGGTCCTTGGGTTTCCTCGGTTATATGGATAGCGAATGTCATCCCTACAGTTTGAACTTTCAATCTGACCAAATGCATCTGTATAAGAAACACGCAACTTAGGCAAAGTAGCATCTTGGAAAGTCTGTTGATTGCCTCTGCCAAATTTCCTATTATCCCCATTATATCTTCTGTCTCCATTCCCATTTCGCCGATTACCTCCTCTTCCATAGTTTCCTCCCCTGTTATCTTGCTTGTCACGCCCATCATAATTTTCTCGCTTCTGAGAATTCCAATGCTGCTCGGCGGTAACCTGCTGCTTTCCTGCTTCAGATACTACTATCGCCGATGAGGGATTCTGTGCCATCTTCCGTTGTTCTGCCTTCAACCATTCTTTCTTGATTTCTTCTTGGTCTTCCGGCGACAAACTATTGATCGAGTGAATTTGTTTTGCTCTTTCCTTCTTCAGTCGCAACTCCTCTTCTCTAATTTCTTCAAAACTTAACCATTCGTCCTGCATCGCCCTCAAGGTCTGCAGATCCTGTGGCATGTTCCAAAACAACTTCTGGTACAGCTGGTCCGTCGTCTCCATGGCGCTAAGAAATGATCTTATCTTTTCTTTTTCTGACACTTCTGAACCCACTTCACCACTCGCTTTCCTCCATCTTTGAATACAAATTTTATAAGTCTCTGAGGGTCTTCTCTTAACATTGAACAATCTTTCCACGCCGGGCCGACCTCTGTTGTTTTGAATAAAAGCATGTAAGAATTTACATTCTAACTTCTCAAAGGATTTGATTTTTCCTTCTTCCAGCCCATCAAACCAGGCTAGGGCTTCATCCTTTAGTGTAGCAGGGAAAGCCATACACATTATAGGATCTGATCCTACCCAAGCCGCCATATCTCGCTTATAAGCTCTCGAGTGCTGTGTAGGATCTCCGGTTCCATCATAGAAAGAGGTGAACTTTGGGGGAGAGTACTTGGGAGACACGTGTCCATATGTAATACAATCATGAAAAGGTGTTTTCTGCGCCTCTAAGAGCGCGACTCTATATTTGGACTCCCTTGAAGACCCACTTAAAGCTTCTACTTTATCTTTTAGCTGGCGCAAGTCCTTCTTCATCTCTTTGTCTGCTTTATGTCGTCGCCTAGAGCTGCTGCGGTCTTTATCCTTTCCAGGTAAATTTATCCTCCTACCTCTTTCGTCATACTTCGCCGAGGAATCTGAGATTTCGGTCGAGCTAGTTCCACTCTTTTCAACTCGGCGAGATGAATGTGTATGGGAATGAGACTCATGGCGGGATGAATGAGTATGGGACCCATGGCGGGATGAATGTGCATGGCGAGTTGAGTGTGAGTGGGATGCATGACTTTTATTTTGTGCCGCCATCAATTCTCTATGACTCTGAAGTACCGTCTCCATTTGTAGTTGCATCTGCCTCTGCACTTGATCCGCTTGCCTGTTATTGGCTTCGAGAATTTGCCTTAGCAGAGCTTCTGTGGTATTTGTGGATCCAGTATTATCTGTTATCACTACTGGGCGAGTTACGGTAGCTCCCGGCACTACTGCTGCACCATTTCTGCTAGCCGCTTGTGGAATTTCTCCTATAATTGGCTCCGCCACCACCGCAGGAACCTCTTCTACCACATGCTGTGTTTCGCCGACACCTTGCACCAGCTGCTGCTGAACATTAGCAGCCACTCTACATCCTGCCACTGCGTTTTGAGCTGCTCCTCCTGCATTCGATGTCTCTCCTCTGGTGAATCCTCCGCCACCAAGCTGCTCGCCGTAAGCATTTGCTTCTATTGCGCTACTGATTCTCGTCAGCATTGGATTAGGCTCAGGTGACCTTTCTGCATTCTCAAAACGAGTGATATCCTCCATGTAAACTTCTTCTTGGCGAGTCACACGCTGTACTGGTGATTGACGAGATGAGCTTGCCACATTAGGATCCACCGGTCCAGCTGGCTCCATTGCTCTGCTTCTAGTGTTGTGACCACGAGGGAGTGTCGCTGGTGTAGGGAGGATAGGGTGGCGAGGAGGTCTACCCGCCGGGGCTTTATCGCTTCTTCCCCTAGGACCCATTCGCCGAGATTCTGTAAAAGAAGACAAACACACTTCCTGACAGTATTGCTCTGTTAGTACTGTGGGTAAATGCCAAATAAGTTAGTTGGGTTACTTTTCAGAATATTGATGAATGAAATACAAAAAGAACAACTTTACATCACGTGATGTGCAGATGGTGACCTAAGCATGACAAAAAATTGCAAAAACATCCTATGTGATTGCGAGTTTGAAATCAAAATGATAGTACGGCCAGCATCTTAAAGAACAGCTTAACAAGGTTTTAGGATGTAATTTTTTCTATGAAACTGAAGTTCATGCTAAACACCAGAACTAATGCTCTTTTTGCCTGAAATATATATCTATATTTGAAAATCCTACCAAAAATAACAATTTTCCTTCTAAGGGACCAAGTTTCCTACTGCTCATGTGAGAAAAGTGAAATATGTGATGAAATTGCCCAAGCAGGCCGGTCAATCATTGTCTATAAGCATACCCGCACTCAACACAGCATGATTTCCTTTAAATGGTAAAAAGTGTCTACCCAGAATCCAGATCCAGCGCCATAGCATACTAAAAATACTCTAATGCTTAATCTTAGTAACATTCTACAAGAAAATCTTTATAACAAGTTGCATAGCATGCCATGTATAGCAAGATAGAAGCAAAATCATGAAGAAATATCACATGGCGAGCATAACGTCCCAAAATAGTGTGAAAAGTTGCTGAAACATAACGGCGAGCTCTAAAACTCTTATATCATACCATATATAGAAACAAGGGAAAGAAAGAGAAGCAACAGCAAGCCAAATGTCTCCAAATGGAAATAACAGAGAGGTATTAACACTATCGGCGATAAAATCATACTATATATAGAAACAAAAGAACGTATGATACTTTTAACAAAGCAAGTATAAGAGAAAAATTTTAAGGAAAACAA
>JAJJMA010236433.1:0-25739 GCA_023529015.1 Papaver nudicaule
CGGACAAGGACATCACCAAATAAAATAAATAAAGTGGAAAACTGGTACTCCTATAATTTTCAATACCTGACCAAGTTTGAAAAATGCTGAGGGATTTACTGTCGCATCCCATGATACTTCTGACTGGTGAATCAGAGCAGGCACGCCTTCAACCTGTATCAATATATTTAGGTTAATATATGATGATGTATAGCATCTAATAAAACCCATACTGAGTAGTTATTCACGAAAACCAACTGCATGAGAAATAAATTATCAAATTTTTTGCATTACCTCAACAAATATACCGAAGTAAGTGATTTTCTTGATACAACATTTCACAACATCTCCAACACTAAGCTTAGCCTGCAGAAAAATATTGAGTTGTCAATGAACACTGAAATACTCACATGTTTAAATTTTAGAATTTATTGGATAACCTCCCCTTTTTGTGTGTAAAAATCCATTTTAAACCATTCAGTAGGCCCAGGAGGAGAGTTATCAGATTGGAATATCAGAAAGGGAAATCTAGCTCTTGTTTGTCTCTAAGTAACAATAAGTATAATCTCTTATGGATCTCAGGTAATACATAGTATTTGATCCACACAGTTTATGAAAATGGTAAATCTTCGTCAGAAATTTAACAAACAACAAGATTCATTAGACTGAGGTAATGCACGCAAAAGCATGTACTAAAAGAAGCAAGTTACCATTAGATTTCTCTTCTTCTCAACAGATTCTTCCTTTTCCTTCGGTCTTACAGAGAACATCAACTTTCTGGAATTCCTATCGGCCATTAACACATTCACCTTTGTTCTCTGTAAAAGACGGTAAGTTGAAATGTCACCAGATTTAAATTTGCAAAAAGGCATTAAAATACACATCAGGACTAGCTACCACAAACCTGACCAATAAAGGATGATAAAAATTTGATCTTCTCTTGGTCATATATCTCAAGTAGATCTTCCACCCTCATGTCCTGTGACAATACCCCACCAAATTTTCCAACAGTTGCTGGACTTGGATTTGTATCAGGCGAACTCTTGTTCTGAACTTCATAACCTCCAATGATGCTTATGTTTTGTTTGTACATGGACGGGTCTAAGCCTTTCTTTCTCAGCCATGATTCAAAAGCTAAGAATTTCCATTTGGAGCCTAAATTCCTGTAGGGAAGGAAACCCACCAAAGAGCCAAAAGATGCCTGTAAAAGATAAAAATTACACCAGTAAGTTCTAAGAATATTCTGAGAATCAACTGCACAGGGTGAACAAGAAAACACGAACAAAAGCACCAAATAGAAGTTTTTTTTTATGATATTATTGATTGATATTGACTTCTACCCATTAGGGGTACATACAACAAAACCTCTGGTGCTGCAGCTGATTAACTCCACTTCTTCCCTTTCTTCTGTCTTTAGCAGATATTCTGCCCTTCTCCAGTCAGCATCCTCTTGGCCCTAACATAATTAGGATATACTGTTATTTTTTACATGAACTAGTTCAAGAGAAACTGCATTGCACGAAATAAAGGAATGAGATGGACACAAATCATTAACAAGTGTGTCTATATGGTTACGCGTCATTCCGATGATCAAAAGCACATATTGTACGAAATAAACATGATGATGGAGATGAAATATACAAAGACTCACCTGCACAGGTGCTGCGGCTATGAAATCCCCAACATCTACATTCTCGCTAAAGATATTGTCACTCACACGGTTTGTCTCCTCCTTGACAGGTATTGAACTTTGTTTGACAGACGGATTTAACCTACAATGCAAAGTAGAATAAGCCAACAGTAAAAACAAAGGCCAACAGTGTAGCAACATCAAATACCTTTGAGGTTTTCCATGCAATGCAGCTTCTACAATGGATTCATTGGCAGAGTTAATCGAATTTGTATCCGAAGGTTGCGTCACTGCAGTAACATCATCCATTACACTAAGTACCACATTAATTCTCTCGAGTGGCTGTAGTCCTTCAAAATAAAAGCAGTATTAGCATCTAAAGTCGACATAAAACCTTAATAAACATGATTTGTAACTCCAAATAGTAATTAGGAAGTCTAAACCATTACCTATTTCGGGTTCATCCTCTACTTCAGATACCTTCGCCGATGGTTCATCCTCTACTTCAGATACCTTTGCCGGTGGTTCATGGTGAGGTTTCTGAAGTAAACTGTTGTAATCTACATTGCTTAAACTGTTGAAATCATCAGGATTTTCAAACCCACCGGCAGAATTCTTTTTCTCCTGTTCGTTATCATCATAGGTAGCATTAACCACAACTGTTTCGGGCTTTCTTAACAATTCACTATTTTTGGCAGAATTATTTTTCTCCTGTTCGTTATCATCATCGGTAGCATTGACCACAGGTGCTTCGGGCTTTCTTAACAATTCACTAAAATCCTCCTCTTTAACATTTTCATTGTCATCCTTCCTCATTTTCAATACCAAATTTGGTTTGATTTTCATTCTCAAACCTTTGACATTATCAAAAGTATCTTCTTTAGAAGTAGTAGGCTTTCGCAACATCACATTAGGAATAATATCACTAACCTTATTATCACTACTACTAGTTTCGGTCATGTAATTTTCTACTACTTTCTTTCTTCTTCTTTCAAGTAATGGATTCAACTTGTTATTATCAGTAACAATGTCTTGTTCAAATTTGACACCTTTCTTAGGAACAGGACGTACTAAATTCAAATTACTCACAGAAGAATTTGATTTCTTGTCAAATGGAAGATTAACAACTTGAACAATATCATTGTCATCAGCTTTTTTCTTTCTACTGAACGATTTCTCAATCTCAAGGTATGAAATTTCTGGGTTTGATTTTTTACCTATTACCTGTAATTTAAACAAAAAATTATAAGCAAAAAATAAAAATAAAGAAAGAGAGTATAAATTGAATAGAAATGGTTAGATTACTGACCTTAGCTAGGGTTAATTTAGGGTCTTCACCAATCATACGACCAAATTTAAGCTCCATTTGGTCCCAATGATCAAGTTTGGGTTTTTTATCATCATCTTTTGATGCATAAACAAGAAAATTCAATTTTCTGGGTGTTGTTTTTCTATTATAAGGAAGGAAGAAACGATTGTTGACACAGCAACTGGTAAGACTATCCATTTGTAATAAATTTGGGTTCAGTGAAGTCAGTAGAGAGCATTTGAACTAAAACCAGATAACATTTGAATGAATAACGGGCTTGTAGTTGTTTCAGCTAAATTTAATGAAGCTGAAAGAAAATATACGAGGAGAAACGGTGAAGAAGAAGAAAGAAGGTTTTTGGTGGGTTTGGAATGGAATTGGATAAAGAAAGAAGAAGATTGCCAAGAGAAAATACTTTCTCGCTGTTTGCGAGAGCCTGCGTGTGTGGCTGTGGATAGTTGTATGTTACCCCTGGGTTGGCTCCAAATGCTCCAAAGAATTTTATTTTTTTATTTTTATTTTTTTTTTGCTTCAAACATTTGCTCCTTAAAAGTCCACAGTAAAAAGTTGGGGCAACTCGAGAGTCTAGACTCCAGTGATAACTCTTGCCATGCCAGTCTTGTTTATTTTATAGTCTAGTTCATGAAATGGTATATAATACGCTTTGCCTTTTTACTAAGAGGGCTAGACAATAAAGGGGTTTTTTCTCTCTCATCTGAGTTTGATCTGTAACTCGGTTGTTGAAAGTTTGTTTTGTTGTCTCATAACCGATTCTCACAAAAACTTCCCCAAAATTGGTCTGAAGATTAATGTTTGAAACCTATTCTCTTCAATGGCGGAGGATTACAAATAGTTACTGTTTGATTCTCTGTTATTAGTAGGTTTCGTTCATGTCCAATAGCTATTTCAAAAGTTGTTCATATCCACAACAATCACCAAGCAACACCTCTCCATAATACAACCATAACCATTACCGTCCATTAACACAACCTTATAAGCACCCCATTGCCAATCGTTGCCATAGAATTCAGATCTACAAAGTAGATAGAGGATCGTGTTTCCTGAGTTGATATATCTTACCACCTCCATCCACTTTTTCCATCTGAATCTGTTTTGATTTGGTGTTTTTCTTGTCTTTGACTGCCGATTACCAATACACACTTGGGTTATTGATTCGTTTGATTTTGGTAGGAATCTGGTAGGTTCGACTTTCGGAATCATTAGGATTTCCTCCCAAAATTCTCGGATCCTTCCCTCCTTGATATGTCTGTCTCCTAGTTGTGTTACTAATTCCAGTTTTTCAGTTTCATCTTGACCCTTTTTTTTGTTCTTGGTCTGTTGGGTACATAGCTCTGATCAATACCATGAACATGAAAATTGCAAATATGAAAATTTGGCAACGATTTGCCACTGATTCAGGTCTGCTGGTTTATCTTCTCAATACACCATTTCTATTGTTCATTACCAACACCTTGTCTTCCCTTTTCCTAGTATTCCCAAGCTTAACACTTGAACCACCACTTCTTCCTACTTCTGTCATCACTAGTACAAAAATGGGCTTTGGTGACAGTTCAAAATAAGAAACCATGACAGTTCACCAATGAACTGTCACTAAAGAAATATAGGTGACACTTTCTTAAAAAAACTCTCACTATTTGGTGTGCACAACGTAACAGTTTTTTAATCTGTCATTATTATCAAGATATTCAGCAGTTTTATATATAAACTGTCATCAAAATGGGAATTTATACATGACAGTTCTTTTAATTACCGTCATTCAAACTTCCAAGCACATTGCAGTCGTGACTTCGTGCAGGTTTGACTGCGCCAGGTGTCCCTGTTATTTGAGCCACGACTCTGATTGCCGTTCAACTAAACTTATCCCATCGACTCTGAGTTTTTTCACTATTATTTTAATTTCCTCGTTTTCTTCATCACTCTTCACCGGTCTCATTCTTGCAGAATGAAATTGAATATCACATCGCAAATCTTTTCTTACTAATCGAATCTTCTTTCAGAATCTCACCGTTTCCAACTCTTTCTCTTACAATTTTGAAGGTAAGTTATTCAAATACGCGTTTGTTCCAGGTTGTTGAAATTGGGTTATTTGTTAGATCGAGAGCATGTATTTGAAATTAGGGTGTTCGAAATCAGGTCTTTGGTTTTGGTTGCTTGAATAAGGTTTTGTTGGTTGTAATTTTAATGGAAACAGTAGAACGAAAACTAGGGTTTCTAAAATATCGTTGGTATAATGATTTTCTCAAGTATGAATTGTTCGGTTTAAAAATCCTAGTGTTCCATTCTAAAGATTTTGTTATTCTTAGTTGTTGCATCATGTTGGTACTTGCAAAATTATGTTAGCAACTGTTTCCCGAGAATTTACTTCATCCTTCTTCTATTTTCATACTAAATACTAATTTCAAACTTTGGTTTGATTCTTGCATTCAATCCTTAATTAATTTTTAGCAAGTTTCTAAGGTGTCGAAAGATCTAGTTATGTTCCAGCATTTGGGGGTTTCTGTTTAGGGTTCCAACTCTAGTATATAACTAATTTTGTGTTTGAATTTGCTGCATTTTACAATTTTTGCTTAACTGTGATATGACTTTGGAACATTGGCTTCATTCTATCTTTTATCTTTTAGGTATTTGATTTTGTGTCAATTGGCTATTCAAGGTGAAGGAAACCAAAAAGACACGAGATTGAAATGGGTTATGCCAAGGTAATCACTTTTCCGTGAATTGTTTCGTTTGAAGCTGGAACTCCTTGGTTAGATCAACTTTGTTGCTTTATACAGAATGGAAGATCAACAAAATGGAGAGCAAGGTCTGCACATAATTCCTTGGCTACTGGTAAAACATTATTTTTATTTTTATTTTTATTTTAAATTCAACTTCCACATGTCTTTGGTTTCTGATTTCAAGGTGTCGTAGTAGTAGAAATTCATGTGCCTAATAACTGTAGAACATATCCTGTATTAGTTATCTTCTAAGATGGTGATGTAGTGGAAGAGTTATGGTGTCCTGCTCCTTATTCACTAGTTAGTACGAGAGAGCGTATGTATGGATAGAAATACAGTTGACGTGTGATAATGAGAAGTTACTTAGATCTTAATTTGGCTATGTTTGTTTAATTTTTTGACTTAGTTTGGTGGTGGTCTGTTTAATACTTACGTATGAAAGTAAATTCTTTTTTTGTATATCTTGATATGCAATACAAATGGCACCACTATTTGTGTGCTCTGGATATAGATAGTGTAGCCTGATATGGTGGCAGCAGCTTGCTTAGTAATTTGCTAAATTAAATAATGCTTTTAGTTGATGATTAAATGCTTATGGGCAGAACTTAAGGTGAACGCACTTGAACCTTCAATCTAATCATAAAATGTTTTTAGATTTGCATACTGCTAATGAGATTTTTTCCAAGTAGCATAATCTAATTATGGATTGTTCATGATTTATGTACACCAAGTTTCTGGTCGTATCTTTTTAATTGTTTAGCAGTGGAGTTAGTTGTTTGCAAGGACTAAGAGGTGGTGATCGGTAATTATTAACAACTTCAATAGTTGATCCGTAGACATTATCGGCGTGTACAAGCCACGTACCGCCTCTAACCTTTTCATTGGTGTCTTCTTACTTAAGTGAGTTCCTTATTTGAAATTTCATTACTGTAACAAACTGGTTTATGAGCATAGTGTGGGTAATGTGGATGAACCTATTGGTATAACCCGCAGACTAATGACTCGTATGAATGTTGGATTGTTCTAGAAGGATTTGACAGTAAGCGATGTATGTTGAGAAATATAGCTTGTTGTATAATAAGAAATTGACAGTGAAGTTGGCTTGGGGTTGTGGGTTAAGTCCCACAATAAACATTTTTTTTTCCTTTTCTTATTTATTAAAAAAAACAGCAATATTGTTTTCCAGGACATTTTTCTTATTCCCTGAAGCTTGTAAGTATTAACGTGTCTAGTTTTTTGGGTAACTTCTTATGTTGTTCTGGTCTCTAGCCTACATGAAGAACTAGTGAAGCAAAACCCACAGCTAGCGAAGCTTACTCGGAAGCATTAAACTGATTTCCTTCGCCCTTTGCCTTATCAATAAACTCGCTGAAGGAAGGGGGGGTATGGTATATCTTTCTTTCTCTCTCTCATGCACATTTGTTGGATTTACTGCTGAAGTGCATGTCATGGTTATTTTGTTGTTAAATATGGATTAGGAATATAATGGAACAGCTAGCTGCAACAATGCCACAAGTAGCTCTCACACCTGAGGAGCAGTAAGCTATTGATCGTGTCAGTTTCCGGCTGCCATTTTGTGTGATATCTTTTTACAGAGGTAGTACATTTTTATCTACTCAGTTGGGAGCAGTAAACTATCGTGAGGAACTTTTACACCCAACCAATTTTGCCTACTGTATTGTGAAAAAATGTCAATTTAGTCACAAATGTATAGTTTCCTTTTGCATTCATGGTTCCCAATTTATGTTGAAGGTATTGTATTGTTGTAGCTTGAAGCCACAAAAGTTTATTAGTTATATACTAGATCTGGTAAGTGCATTTCGCTGATATAATTGGTCTGTTTTAACGCAGGGAAAGTTTCCTTTCACAGACCCTGGGCGCCGATAAGGAGACAAGTCACAGTTTTTGGAGAAAGGTGGTTTGTGACTTAATTGCTTCACAGGTAACCACATGCGACCGTTGGTGACATGATATTGCAGGAGTGTTGTCGAAATTGATATTGCAGGAGTGTTGTCGAAATGAAACACGACCAAAGTTGATTTAGATCAGCTTGATCAACTTGACGAAAATTGGACTTGCATTATCTGTATTAATTTCTTTAAGTCAGTACTTCTGTTTAGTTTTATGTCAGACATGAACTTGTGTTTGACCTTTCTGGTTTGGAATTTCTAGTTTTGTACAACTTTTGCTTATTAAATAAATTAATTTATTGTGTTGGATGTCAACTGAAAGTTCCTTCTATAATTTTTTTGTTTCGATAATGGTTATCTCCGCAAGGCGTTATGAGCATACATGCATATCACTAACTGTTATTGGAAGGATGTATGATGACAGTTTACCAAATAATCTGTCACATAATAAGGTTTTTGATGACAGTTTTGAATAGAAAATGTTGCGTATTTTGTGAACTACAACAGTTTTGTGAAGAAAACTGCCACTTTAGAATTGATAATCTATTTCCAGTGACAGTTTCATTTAAAAAATGTTACTGTAACTTTTCAAAAATGACAGTTCCATACAGAAACTGTTAACTTATAATCTTGATTCTATGACAGTTTTTATAAGACCTTTGGTGACAGGGGCTTATGTGACAGGCCATAATTTTTTTTAAACTGTCATATAATTATTTTGGTGACAGTTTTAAACTGTCACCTAAGCCCATTTTTGTACTAGTGCATCCCCTCCTTCAAAATCATTATAAAACCTTCTCCGACATCACCCCCTTTACCCTCACACAATCTTCCTTACCCACTCTTCACCTTCTTTCATCTTTTGGAATCATCAAACCTTTGTTGTGTGGAAGTTGCAGTAATACCAATTACTGCTCTAATACCTTCTCAATCCTTCAGTTCCTTGCTTCTTCTCAAGAAACAACGGTCTCCTTGTTGTTTTTCTTATCCTTTTTCTTCTCAAGAAACAACGGTTTCCTTGTTGTTTCTCTGTTTAATCTTCTCAAGATACAACGGTCTTCTGGTTGTTTTCTTTTCTCTCAAATCTTGGTGGTTCTCAATTTGGAGTCTTTTCTCATACCTACATCTGAGGTACAAAACCATGGGTGGGAGTTGCAGTTCTGTTCGGATGGTTATCATCGATCCCCCTTGGTTCATTCTTCCTACTTCGTTCTTAAAGATTATAAAAATTATCTTGTTAATGGACATATTCGGCTTAACTTTCTTACTGTTGGTAAGACAATAATCAAGGATATGTTGTTTCTTATCACTTTGGGTGTTGGATCTTTTGCGGTGGTTACCAGAGATGCTAGAATCAGTAAGGCGGACGATATACTCTGCATTGACTCGGTCTGTGGTTTTTTCCTGAACCTGCTGAGTTGGACTGGGGTACGAGTCATAACAATTTTTTCTTTTGGGAATTCTGTCACTTTTGTCTTGTGCGTCCCAGAAGAAGAAAATAAAATTCAAAGGTGGGTCCTTGAGAAGAAAAGTGTCACGCATATCAATTGGTGGTCCCCAGAGAATGTAGAAACATGGGACATGTATGGGAAAACTCTACATCGCTGCCAGCTAGGTTTGTTTTGTGTTGAATTGACAATTACTTATCACGTGTGGGATAAGAGAAGAGATGAAAAAGATAAACTACATTTCTACGGGTCCACAATTACAGTTGTTGGCAGACTTGACGATTTGCTCATGATCAACACAAAAAAGAAAATATCATGTGGTCAGACAGGTCTTAATATTGCTCATGTATGTTTTGGGCCGCTCAAGTGGTGGGATTGTGTTTTGGGTTTACCACTCTTGTCTTGGGTAGTACTGAAGCTCCTTAGTCTAATTTCCCTTCTGTTGCAATGTCAGTGTCTTGTTTATATGTGTGATGTTCTAGTTTGTAGTTCTTTTCGTGGTGGTTACTTGGAGGTTCATGGTACTATGCTCACGCAGTTATGGTTATATTGTGCTGGGCTTTCTCCTCAATAAATCAAGTTGTTCTTCTGGATGGCTATGGCGTATGAAGGCTATGGCTTCATTGTCACCTTCTACAATGTGCTACGGTTACACAGTTCTAAGGTTGTACATGTAACATATATTTGGTGTAATGGTGGGTATCCTCGTGTTGGATCCTACAGTCGGGCTTGGTGCCACTTTTGTATTGTGCTGAAGAACTTTCTTATTATATAATGGCCTTGTGTTTTCTCCAAAAAAAAATTAATAAAAAAAAAATTACTATTTTCCGCCCCCTAAATTAATCACCATCGATGAATATTCTTAAAACTTTTAATTACCAAATTTTGACCCTTTTTTTTTTCCACCCAACATCATTCTCGCCTCGTTATTACAAAACATAAACACACCTCGACCAACCACAACTTTCAATTAGAGTTGTTTTTTTCTTTTTCTTTTTCCTTCTTGATATGCTAGATTAAGATGCCTCTAAAGAAGAAACTAATTGATCACGGAAATTCAAAACATTCACGAGTTTTTATTTTCGTAGTCTACATCAACTGAAGACCACAAGCATTTATAGTCGTTCAGGAAGGAACGACTAGGAGAAGTTTTATTCCTTTAAGCAATCAGGTATTTTCCTTTTTGCAATATACAAAAACTAAACGACCATAGGCATATGTGGTTCAGAGAGGAACAACTAAGAGATGTTGAATTCCTTTGAGCATTCAGGAGTTTTCATTTTCTTAGTCAACAGAAACTGCACGACCGCAAGCCTACGTAATCTTTCTGGTAGTAACCACCAAGAGCTGCTGAATTTCTTTAAATCCAGGAGTTTTCTTAGTCGACAGTAATTGAACGAGTATAGAATTGTATAATCGTTTCTGTTACGATGACATATTCCTAGTCTCGTCGTTCTGATTTCGTTGTCTATAATATTTTGAAGAAAAAAAATAATCAAAACTATACAGGTAGACGAACAACAGTAATTTGATTGAAAAAATGAATACTTTTAATAGTTCAATCTTTAAAATTAAAAATAATTCACACTAAACTTTAATATTTTGTTGTTCACTAATTAAACATAAATCTAACCTAGGATTTTCCGACTTAATTTTTTTTCTAATGAAAATAGAAGATTGATTATAGAAAATCTAGCTATAATCAGTGTTCCATTCCTTATAATAGAAAAACAACACCCAACTTGATTGATTATAGGAAGGAAGAAACGATTGTTAGATTGATGATTATAGTAATAGATACCATGACTAGGTGATCGATGTCTACCTAAAAAGATTGTTTCCTATGTAATTTAGGTGATCGATTCCTAGCTTCAATGTTCGATTCTTATGCATATAGATCAATATCTAGCTTAGGAAACCGATACCAAACATGAGTGATATTCCTAGCGTCAATATTACTCCCGATTTCACCCTCAAAGATTGTCACTTCTGGTTGCTCAAAGAGAGAACATTAATTGAAAGTACTCCAATATGTCCATTTAAGGTTATTTGGCTACATGAATTTTCGCCAAGATACATTTCTTTCTACGACAAACAATGCTTAACAGAATTGGCACCAAGGTGTAGATGGTGAAAAATGGAAGAGGGACAAAAATGTAAAACGACTCTCTATTATGCCTTACTTAAAGGCAATTGCCTACTCAGGCACATTTCTGTAGCTCAGAATACAACCTATTCTACGAGATGAATGTAAGCTCTATGAGTTCTCTCTTATAACTCCCAGTGGAGAGGATGATATCATGGTGCAGTACCGATAACCCCACCAACACGTAAACCCATTAATTTACTTCATGTCGACATCGCCTCGAATTCCTCGACATCAGAACTAAATTGCTCACTGGTGCTATGGTGGAGAATTGATAGAGACGCACCCTCTCGGGTTTCCTCCTCAATATTTAAAGACCTCAGGCCCTCGCCTAATCTCGGTCAAGATAGAGATGGACCCTCTCGGGTTTCCTCTTTAAAAGACGACTCAACACCTTAGTCGTAAGGAAAACCTCAGAAACATAACAGCTCTAAGCCTGTCCAGAGCTCTATGAGAAACATACAACAGCCTAAACACACTTAGGTAGGCCACAATCTAAACACACAATGGCCTAATGAACCATGGATAAGCATGTCATGACCTAAAATACACCATAAGCCCAAGTGCACAAATATACCATTGTCGCAGAAGGCGTAGCCTAAAGACACCACAAGAGATTGGCCTTGGCCAATGGCTAAGGCCGTGGCAACACAACCATGGCGCCACACATCTTCTTTCCTTGGCCAATGGCCAAGGCCGTGGCAACACAGCCATGGCGTCATGACCCATGGCACCACACATCTTCTGGTCTTGGCCATTGTCCAAGGTCGTGGCATCACAGCCATGGCGCCACACATCTTCTGGCCTTGGCCAATGGCCAAGGCCGTGGCAGCACAGCCATGGCGCCATGACCCATGGCGCCACACATCTTCTGGCCTTGGCCAATGGCCAAGGCTGTGGCAGCACAGCCATGGCGCACACATCTTCTGGCCTTGGCCACTCGGCCAAGGCTGTGGCAGCACAGCCATGGCGCACACATCTTCTGGCCTTGGCCACTCGGCCATGGCGCCATGACCCATGACGCCATACATTTCTGACCTTGGCCAAAGTCCAAGGTCGTGGCCACACGGCCATTGCGCCATGCTCATGGCACCATACATTTTATTCAGAATCATGGCCATTGAGCCATGGCCATACAACCTTCCTTAGTTCAACGCAACTATGCAACATTTGCACGCTACACGAGATATCAAAACATCACACGGGGGGATAACTTTAGGGGTATTTGTCTAGCGGTCTACGATAGTTAGAAAGAAACTGAGAGAGGTGATGGACAGTTACGAGAAAGTGGTGTTGAGTGGACATGTTCTACACGACTCCAGCGGTTACAGAGCACAACTCATGTCCTCCACTCCTCCACGACTTCCACCTTCTCTGTCGAGAGATCAGGGTGAGTTCAACACTATAAATAGAGGCCTCCTCTATCTTCCAAGGCAGAATAACCAGAACACTCAAGAGCACCAAAGCCTCGGACCACGAGCAACAACCAGATTCTGAGTAATTCAACACACTTCGAGCCTTGGAGATCTCCAGTCACCCTCGCGACGGAGATCTTTAACTCTCACACCCAGAAACACACATCCTCAACCTGATCTCAAGTTTCTTCCACTGTTTCCCTCCCTAGACCAACCTCATCCTCTTTGTGACCGAAGCAAGACGTGAACGACCATTGACTTGGTTTAGGCTCGTCTTGTTCGATTTTGATCTCGAGCACTACAAAAGTACCCAGAGACGGTGCATATGTTTTTCAGGTAAAAACACAAGGAAATTTTCTCACTAGAGATTTAAACTCTAATGATATGTGTATGCTTTGTCAAAACTCGTTGGAATCTGCCAGTCACATTTCAACATTTTCTCGTACGCTCGAGCTCTTTGGGAAGCTATTTGACCGATCAAGGATGGTTTTTAATGGCAGCCACCAAGTACCTTTAGATCTTTGTTAGGAAATTGGACAAAAGTGAAGATTCAAGGGTCGGGTAAGAAGATATGGAAACTGTTATTCCAAACAACTATATGGCTTGTTTGGATTCCAAGAATTGAGGCTAGGAAGGTGAGTTTCAGAGCATGGTTTTGGCATGGTTTCTGCAGGAATTCTGGAAATTTTGTCCACTTTGTGAAGTTGTGGTTGTTGGATGTTTTGTGATGTTAATTTGAGAAAGAAATTGAAGAAATTAGGAGAGCACAATAACTGTCAGAAGGATGGACTGGTGTTGGTTGCAAATTAAAAGAGTTTGGCTGTTGTGAAGGCAAACTTGCTAATAGTTGTCGCAATGATGATGGAAGAAGAAACTTGTTGCACGCTCTAAGTACAACCATTCCCTCGACAAAATGGAGTTGTTGTACTTGGGGTTTGCTCGAGGACAAGCAAAGACTAAGTGTGGGGGAATTCGATAGGTGCCTAAAACACTTATTTAATAGTACTTATTTCATACACTTATGTTAGCTAATGCCTCGTAAATTCTTTATATTACGCTTGTTTTCTATTTTGCAGGTACTTTAAAGTCACGTGACACAAAACAAGCAAATAAAAACTCAATTCATTATTTGGAGACAATGGAAGTTGATGGACAACAAGATAGCAAAGCTAAAGTGTCAAGCGCAAGGAAGCAACAATTCACCAAAAGAAATCAAGGGTTTTTCTTCATGTTTTTGATTTCTTCTCATATCTATTATTGCATTTAAAGAAATCCATGTCTAGATAATTCTTTTGTTAGGGTAAAGGATGAACTTGTAGGTTGATTATTTATGTTCTTGAACAAAGGTTTTCCAAAATAAAAACGTAATTCTTCATGTTTGTGTTTCTCTAGTTGGATTAATTGTTTGATGAGTTTTTCATGTATCATGCCTTGTATGATTCACAGTTGAGTTCTAAGAGCAACTTCCACTCAAAACCTAGGATTTAAAGCTTTATGAATTTCTCTTGACTATTTATGCCTTGTATAGATAGTGCTTAGGAAATTTATCTAAGGTTGAGAACAAACTACATATTTTGATAACTTGTCACCACGATTCCTAATTAGATATATCTTCCATGTTAGTAGCTAGGTTTGTGGCTATACATGAGTAAAATTGAGCCTTTTGGGAGAGAACATAAGTAATATATAACCTACAAAGGATTTTGTAGCCCTTCCACATCCTTGATTACACTTTATTTACTTGCTTTGTTTCATTCTTTTTGTTTTGTTTCCTGAGCTTAAAAATCAGAAATCTCTCAATTTATTCATATTGATTAGATAGTTACTAGTATTAATTGAAAGTCATATTTTATACTCCTCGTGGGAACGAATTGGGCTTGCCTTTGTCTACAATCTTGATATCGTGCACTTGCGGTAAAACAAATTCCACTATCCAACTCATCATAACAAAAATTCAAATTGGATTATAGCCTCGCCGATGATGGATGTGTGTAAAGTGGAGGAAGATCAATGGGTAGTAGCGATTGAGTGGTTGGGCATTAAATGAAAAGTCATAATGGACAGGAATTCAGAGTTGACTCGTTGAATGAGTGGAATCCTCGTCAAGAAAGGTAATCCGAATAAGAAGCAGTTCCTTGAACATACTTTGGGAAGAGATAAGACCTTGTTGAAGACATCCACCCCCGAGTAGAGACAAAAGTTGTTAGAGCCTCGTTTATATCGAGTCCTTACTCGTTGTCGTATTAGTTGTAAACCACTATGTAACTGGCCTATAAATGACAACTTTGCCACTTAAAGAGGGTTGAGCGATTTTTAACCTAAGTCCAACAAAGACATCTGGCTGAAATAACGCTAGCTCCTCCTGTTTTTAGTAGTGAGATTGAGAGAACCAGAGAACTTTAACTTGTAATTATAATCATGTCATAGTGTTTATCCATGGATGTAAACTTCAATACTTGAGGAAGACCCACCCAAAATCCTTGTGTTCTATCTCTCATTTACAAGACACACACAACACAAATCTATTTAGGGATTCGAACCATTAACCTCAACCACGAGAATTAATATATTTGTTCACTTACGATCTTTATTTAAAGATTCACCTTTTTTACTATGAAACAAGTTGTTTCGGATGACGTGGCTAGGGTTAACAGTATTAACAATGGCAATGATAAATATAGCAAAATGTGGGAATAACTATGGTTTTAGAATTTTGGAGTCCATCGTTGGATTTGTAGGGCGACTCATTCCCTCTCTTTTTTGGCAATTCTTGATCAATCAAATAAATTTCTCCTAATATTTGTAGGGCTGCAAGAAGCTACAGTAAACTGGATGTATGTGCAGCCACATTGAGTAAAAAGTGGGAAGTATTTTTTTTAATTGAAACAACTAGACACAAGGCAAGGTGGATCAAATCAACGTCTAGGGAGCAATTTTAGAACTTCCCGATTTTTACCATGGTACAAATGGAATTGGGTGTGGAGAGGAGCTATGGGTTAAGGCAATGTGTGTCACTATAATAGAAGTTAGAAGTGTCCATCTGAATTCAAAGTTGTAGGGTGACGAATAATGTTTATGATGAATGATGCTCCATAAACAGTAATCCATGGTGGAATTGGTCTAATTTTTTTCGTAATTCTGCAGGTCAATGTAGGGCGGCCAAATGCATCTACATCTCAGAGGCAATAAGTTCCGATCAAGTGGAGAGATTGGCATTACGGGAAGCGATATGCTGGGGTAAGCAAATGAAGTTGGAGCAAGTGAACATCGAATGTTTCACAATCCTTGTCGTTCCAAGATTGTTTCTCGGTACCAATAAATGAGGTCGTCGGGTAACTTTTTCGCAAGCCCAATCTTTCATGAATGTGTGGGATGAAATGTGACTACTAGATCTAAGATTTCAAGGTGACCCTTTTACCTGGAAAAAAAATCAACAAGGAATGGATCTTGTTATGCAAAGACTAGATAGATCCATTTGCACGCAACACTGAATATGCTCTGATCCTCATCTGACTTAAAGCTCTGGACTGGCAAGGAACACCAAATTACAAGTTTGATCATATTTGGCTTTCAATTCCACAAATTCATTGGGTAGTTATTGAGGCATGAAATGAAAATACAGATCCAGAACCTTTTGTCGAACTTTAACTAAAACTAATTACTATGGCCGCGTTCTGACTTAATGGAACCGAGAAAATCTTGGTCATTTGCGCTAGATGGTTAAAGCATCGACGACCCATATACAACATGCTCAACACCAATGTGCTACCCAATATGGGGACACCTTTCGATTTGGGTATAACAAGAGAAAGATCTCCGACTTTTTTTTTATCAGGCACTACTTTTGCTAGAGCATGGCTCGGTCAACCTCACTAAGTGTTGGTCTGTCAAGCTTAGTTGTCAAATTTAGTGATCAAAACTCGGCCGCTTGAAACACATGTTAGGTAAAGACTTCATTAAGTTAGCTTTAGGTTATGGAAGATATTTGAGGGATTTAGAGTCACTACATGAAGAGTCTAAGAAGATCGAGGAGAAAACGAATATATTCAGCTTCACATTCAAGAGGTTAGTGAATCTAAATAAAGCGATTTCATTATCTTTTACACTTGTGCTACAAAAGACAGAAACATAACTTAATGCTTGAGCTTTACGTTATGACTTGATCACTTGTGATCAATGTATCTTAAGAGATAACTCCACGGTATCGCTTGCGGTATTGTTGTTGTATTTATGACATTCTATATTGCTTGGAGCTTTCTTTTCTTCTCTATCTCTAAGTGATATAAGGTTTTTCCTAAAACCAGTATGACTCTGTCAGATTCATTAGTACGTATTTGTATGTGCTAATGTAATCGAGATCGTGACTCGCACTTATGTTGTGTAGACTCGACATACTGTTTTTCTGAGTTCGAATACTATATTGTTGTTTGGCTCTGATTTCTAGATTTCGGAATCATTCATTTGATTCTCGGCATATGAACATCTAGAATGCCATATTCACTTTTAGATTTCGAAACCGTATTCTTGTTTTCTTATCTTATGGATTTTAGAGTTCGAAACCTCAATGTAGGTTTTTGTAAAACTGACTTTAATTTTGAAACCTTAATTTGGTTTTGTATCCATGAATTATTATGTCCGAAACTTAATCCTAAGTCTTGACCATAAGAAAACTTGAGTTCGAAACTATGTTTGCTGGATATCAGTGACTTGAGAATCGAGACCAATGAGTCTTGACCATGTGAGTTCTAAAAGTTCTATAATAAAGACTCTGGGGTTTCCTAAAGGTTTATGTGAACCGGGAAACATAGACCGTGCGTCAAGGATAAAAAGGTGTGATGCTGAAACGTCTCTTGACCACATGGACTCTCAAGTTCGACACTAAACATTTGTTACGAAATAATATGAGTTTCTTGTTTCGAAACCTTAATCAGGTTTTGTTAAAACAAAATCTAAAGTTCGAAATCTTAATTTGATTTCGCTATATGGAATTTAGATTTGGAATCTAAATTCGGTTTCAGTCATATATGAACTTTAGGATCCGAAACCTAAATTTGGTTTCTTCCAAACATAATGTAGATTTCGAAACCCAAATACTGGTGATCTCAGAATGCGTATTTCGAAGTTCAAACTCTATCATTTTGATTTGTGCTTCAACGAATTAAATGAGTTTGATATTTTCAGTTTGAAGTTTGAATTTGTTCATCTTTAGTGTACAACTAAGTTGGTTCGAGTCATCATCAGAAATATGGTTTGTCGCTCTAGTTAGTTGACCCACGATTTCTGATCAATAATGTACGTGATTAGATCGTCATATTTATACAATACATGATCAAACACTTGATTGATTATTATTCTAGTGTTTGATGTGAATTCTCGGATATCGTTAAAGTGATTATCTACATTGGAATCGTGAATTCATGAGGATCAACATCTTGCTAGTACTCGGAGAATCATACAAGGTACTTTCAATGGTATATCTATATTGTATGATTCAGAATGTCCTTGAACCTACGTGTTCACTTAGTCTTAACACATAAGACTTGTCCATGTCTACGATGATACGTTTATGCGGAACGTCAGCCACATATTGGACCTGATCCCACTTCCACCTAGGATTGATCTGGCCCGTCCAGCAATGCCTAGGAAGTGATGTCGACATTATCAAAGTTGATGACGACATTAGAAAGTAATAATACCAGAAGATGATTTTCGAATCCAAGGACACGGTTTTAGAATTGAATTCTATCCCAGGGAGTATATTTGGTATGCACCATATTTCGAATTAATGAAATATCCAAATATATATCTTATTGAGTATTATTTTCTTTGAATGCTTTGGCCAAACATTTAATGAAATATCTTTTTCATTTAATGTAAAATGCTAAAGTATTAGATCTCATTAAATGCTATGAGTCTATGTGAGGAATTTCAGAATTGTTATGGAATATGCTTTAAATGTATTTCCGAAATTTAGTTAGCCTCATTTCAAAGATAAGCCTTGGTCATATAAATAGGAGTGAAATTCCTCCTGAAAGCTTTGTCTCTCTACCAAGTTTCATTCTTCGAAAAAGTAAGCTTGCGATACCCGTTATTCCTTTTAGTTACCTTTGAGCTTTTTCTCTCGGTATGGATTAGTGTGAAAGTCTTCTCTTAGAGATCGAGAAGCCTAGAAGCACCTTTTGAGGGAAACTAGTTTATGTCTACTAGTCTTCTTTGTATTGTACAATTGTGTTCAATTCTATCACATCTATCAAAGTCTTACGATCTTGCTTATTCTAAGATCCTTCTCTTATGATATAGGCCACTAAAGATCGTAGTGATGACAACATCTCTTTATCTATTAACCTGGATTTGTCAGCAAGCCGTTTTTGGTTTGTGTGTCTAACCTATAGATATTGAGTGGAATCAAGATCGTTGTTATTAGATTTGTTTATGCAGGTACAGGTTCGTCATGATCATATCATATTGTATTGCATCCATTATTGCTTGATTCCAACTGGGAAGACAAGGTTGCTCTTTCAGGAGTTTTGGTTTCAAAACCTTGTTTGATATCTCGAGGGGTTTATTAACCAAGTAAAGTTAAATAGCCACGCTCTTGGTGTAAAACGACTTCGAAGAAATATCGGTTAAGTTACCAAGGATATTATTTAGTGGCTTGACCTGCCGCTATTTGGTTGTTATCCATAAGGTTATAGTCGTCCGATTGGAGGTCGGGTAGCGATAGTCTTCACGAAGGACTGTGGAGAAACTCTTACGGAAGACAACAATGGACGTATGCTTCTCTAAGGGAGTACATGTGCGTGATCACTTAGCTGTGGTTGGAGGCGCAGGAATACTGAGGGAGAGATTTGTGACTAACAGTCGTATTAGGATCATATTGTTTATACCAAATAGTCCGAAGTCTGAGAGTTGGTGTGTTGGCGGTTTAATTCTTAAGAGTTTTCAAGTTGGACGAGGTCCCGAGGTTTTTCTACGAGTTTGTAGTTACCTCGTTAACAAAATTCATGTGTGTACTTTTGTAGATGGTGAAAAATGGAAGAGGGATAAAAATGTAAAATGTCCTTCTGTCATGCCTTGCCAAGAGGCGATGGTGTACTCAGACCGACTTCTATAGTTTCAGAATACAACATGCTCCCTATGAGTTCTCTCTTATAGCTCCCAGGTGGAGAGAATAACATCGTAGCGCGATGCTAAACAGCCCACCAACACATGAAACCACCAATTTACTTCATGCCGACATCGCTTCGAATTCCTCGACATCAGAACTAAATTGCTGGTACTATGGTAGAGAATTGATAGAGACGCACCCTCTCGGGTTTCCTCCTCAATGTTTAAAGACCTCAGGCCCCCGCATAATCTCGGTCAAGATAGAGACACACCCTCTCGGGTTTCCTCTCGAAAGACGACTCAACACCCGAGTCTTAATGAAAACCTCAGATCCATCATGGTTCTAGGCATGCTCAGAACTCTCTGAGAAGTATGTGATAACCTAAACGCACCTAGGCATGCCATAACTTAACCATAGAATGGTTTAATACGCCATGGCTAAACGTACCATGGCCTAAAACACACCATAGGTAAACATGCTATGACCCAAAAGCACAAACATGCCATAACCAAAGATGACATGGCCAAGTACACCACAAAAAAACTCATGGTGCCATAAACATGGCGCCACAAAAGGGTGGCCTAAACATGGCCATGACCACACCAAAGGACATGGCTCAAAGACCATGGCCACGCGATACTAGGGCTCAAAAGACATGGCGCCATAGTCATGACGCCACAAATCAAAAGCCGGGGCCAAACATGGCCACGACCACACATAATACCATGGCTCAAAATCCATGCGTCGTAGACATGGCGCCACAAATCAAGGGCCTTGGCCAAACATGGCCATGACCACACATAAAACTATGGATCAAAATCCATGGCGCCATAGACATGGCGCCACAAATCAAGGGTCGTGGCCAAACATGGCCACAACCACACATAAAACAATGACTCAAAAGCCATGGCGCCATAGGCATGCCGCCACAAATCAAAGACCATGGCCATGACCACACATAATACCATGGCCCAAGAGCCATGGCGCCAGAGGCATGGCATCACAAGGAGGATCAAAGGCCGTGGACACGGCCACACACACGTTACCAAAGCCATGAACATGGCCAGGCATACATAACTCGAGGTAGCTACTCGTAGCGCCATAAACATAAGGCCGTAGAATTTCCAAGTCCATATGGCCACACAACATTATCGTAGCCTAACTTAACACAATTATGCAACATCTTCATATTATACGAGATATCAAAACATCACACGGGGGGATAACTTTAGGGGTATTGGTCTAGCGGTCTATGACAGTTAGAAAGAAATTGACGAAGATGATGGACAATTACGAAATATGATGTTGAGTGGACACGGTGTACACGACTCTAGCAGTTACAGAACGAACTCATGTTCTCCACTCCTCCACTCTTCCACGAATACCATCTTCTCTCTAGAGAGATCAGGGTGAGTTCAACACTATAAATAGAGGCTTCCTCTATCTTCCAAGGAAAGAACATTAGAACCTCAGAGCAAATACACCTGATTATTCAGCACACTTCTATCCTTGCGATTTCCAGTCATATCTACGACGGAGATCTTGAACTTTCGCACCCAGAAACACACATCCTCAACCTGTCTCAAATTTCTTTCACTGTTTCCCTCCCTAGATCAACCTCTATCCTCTCTGTGACCGAATCAAGACTTGAACGGCCATTGACTTGGTTTAGGCTAGTCTTGTTCGATTTTGATCTCGACCACTACAAAAGTACTCATTAGCAGTACAATGTTTTCAGGAAAAAACATTTGGCGACCACAGTGGGAGATCAATCTCTCGGTTTATAATATTTTCTCAAAAATGGTTGAACTCATGACAGGGTCAGACAACAAGAATCCCAACTCTTCAACTGACGGTGGAGCAAATTTCAGTGCAACACCTATCAACTCATCAACACCCATCACCACGCCTACTGCTCCAACCACTCCTAGCGCTACATCTGTAACTCCTGCTGTTCCAGCGGCTCCTGTTGTCCCAACAACTCCTGCAGCTCCAGTTAGCACGCCTTGTAGTAACCCCTCTTCTTCGATCAGAATCATTGCTACCACCAAAAAGGAAAAGAAATGCCAAAGGACCTAACCATAGAGGATTAACCAAACGACAAGGAGATCTTGCAGAAGACCAAATCAAGATGATCGATACCCTAAGTTGAAGTCTTGGCTTGTCTCAAAACTCTTAACTACGAAGCTATCATCAAGTTCACAAGCCAAAAAAACTCTCAAAACTGCTGCTGGTATTAACACCGCTGTGATCCACATCTGAGATGAGGAGACCATCCTTACTCAAACAAAGCCTCAAAAAAAAAAAAAAAAAAATTTTATGGCCAAGACATGTCACTGCTGACGATTTGGACAGGCTATTGCGATGCCGAGAAAAGGAGATAGCACCGCCCGTCTACCATCATCGACCCCGTGTCCGTATGAAGTACAGAGGGTCCATCTTCCCAGGAGAGCCTACATTTGGTACAATAATCTCGCCCCAAACAACATTGATACCTCGAGCGAAATGAACTACAATTAGTGGGTCTCTGAATTAACAGAATGATCCCTGTGTACCGAGCCCTCTTGGAGTCTTCGCTTCCACACGTTTTCTGAACTCCATGAAGCTGCAAAGCGGTCTGCCACAACAACACCAACACTATTAGAGACAGCTAAACCTTTGAGAAATGAAGAGGCTCGTAGTATTCGTGGTGACAGGAGATTGATCAACAAACAATACAACAACTTACCATCCATGAGTGCAATCAGTGAAGGGGGTAAAAGGAAGAGTCCATCGACAAAGGATTTGTCAACAAACACTAAAGAGACGGACGAGCCAAAAGTATCACAACTGAAGACTTGGAAAGATCGCTGCAAACTTGGGAATGAATGGTATTCGTAATGCCACGCTTTGTTACCCCTATCTCTATTTTGGCGGGGCAAATTCCACAAAGCTGAACCGGTGGAAAGACAAGAGACTCTCACTCAAAATCGAGCTAATACGGCGAAAAAATACTCAAGCATAAATTCTCGACATCCACAAATTCCTAACAACCCCATCATCACCAAAAGAATGACGACGAGGCATGGTCCAGAGTTACCACTGCAGCCAGAAACTCCAGGATTTGGATTCTCAAGACAACCTGAACAGAAGCATAATCAACAATCCAACTTTGCTACTCGTCAAGATCGGGAGAAACCCTTGGAGAATCACGAAAAGAGTTTGCATCTCTGTTTCATCCACACCAACCTCCTTATCCAGAAGACTCCTCTCCCATGGGATACTCCTCAGTGGAAGAAGTTCAGAATTCAAACTTTATATCAACGGAATGGTTCATGTTACCAAGCTCTGTTAGAAAACCTAACGCTTTCAAACATACTATGAGCTCTACGAAGCCGCAAGACGATCAACTACAACCGTCCTGCCCTGCTAGAAAAAGTCCTTTCTGCACGAGGAAAGTGGAGCCCAACGAAAGACATCGATAAGATATCATAAAACATGGCTGGGGACTCCTCGCCACAACCATTCTTCACTGGACCAAACACCGTTAGGAGTGCTGGCTGCCACGACCCAATCAATGGTGAAATTTCATCAAAGGAAAATATAAAGTACAACAGATATGCCCCTGTCTCTACCAAAGCGCTTCATCATCATGGAATAACCTATTCGAGCAGAGATATCCATGCAGCAGGGGACTATCCGCTACAGATCTTTCGAAGGAAGGAAGATCCAAAAGAAGACATCTAATCAACGCCGACATCACTACTAAGGCTGCACATACCCAACCCTAACCCACCACCCAACCCACCAATAAAAACACGACCCAAACCCGACTAACCCTTACAGTGGGTTGGGTTTGGGTCACTACTTCTGAAACCCACCCCCAGGTGGGTTGGCTTTGGGTTAGAACAAAACCCACCCTACCCTACCCAACCCACCAACCCGACCTAAGTCTCTACCTTTGGATTTACCAACCCCAAGGACTCATCTTAATATCTCATCCGTCTATACCTCCATACATAACAAAAAATAAAACCTAAAATCATTTATATTCTTCCTCGTTCCTCCTCTCCGTCTCTGTCGCTGCGACAAACTTTTAAACTTGCAGAGCTATTTCAGACATTTGTAGTTTACTAGTTTAAGCTTCAAGACTTGAATGTTATTGTAGACTTTAAATTATATGGTTTTTAAGTTGTTTGAGCTTCAATTTTATGCGTTAAGACTGTTTAGGTGGCGATGATCAAATATTTGTAGGTAGTGCATGCCAACATTTTGGTTGAAAAATTTGTGGGTAAACCGACAACCCACACTACCCAACCACCTTAATGTTGGGTTGGGTGAAATCTTACCCACCCGACCCAATGTGCAGCCCTAATCACTACCAACGCCTCTACGAAAATCTGAAAGCCACCAGGGATTCCTTGTTACAAAAGTTTTGCAAGGAAGCATAAATGAGCTTGCTACTTCAACAACGAGATCGTGTACACGCCTACAAAAACCTTTAGAGGATCTTTGTGCGCCAAGATTCATATCTTCGCAGAATCTTCCTGGTAACAACGCCACCGAGTCTTCATTTTTCGAGCAATCTAGCAGTATCATGGTCGTGGCGCTCCTCTCAGCTATCACTAACAGCAAGCGACGCCCTCATCACGAAAAATCTGAAAGTAGATCTCATGCCCCTAACACGGTTTAGGCGGACCTCATTGTCGTCATCAGCAAGTCTTCGACATCCTTCGGCGGCAACCCAAATTCAAAAAGATAACAGAGTGCAGTGCTTCAAGCGCAAAGACTTCAAAAACGCGCCAATAGGTGAAGAACGGAAAAGAGTTTCAACACAACATATGTTCGTTTATGATTCTACCAAAACATGCTAGAAGGATGCATCATCCCGAATCATCGACAAGGAGCAATCACCATTACGGTAAAAATCTGAAAATCTCAAGATTTCTGATGATGGTAATTATTACATGCGTCTTCACCAACGATATCAATTTCATATCCAAGAATGACCTGCGTAAGTGAAAACATGAGTCTTTCCGCTTCGAAAATTGAGGTCAAACACAGAAATCAGAGGTCAGATGAAGATTCAAGAGCCTTTGGAGCAAATGGTGTACGAGCAGGAGTCTTAATACGGTATTTAAAGCCTCAGCGTTAGAGTTACCAATTAAAGACTACAAACCATCTCGTGGAGATTTTTTTTTTTGGGTTTCCGTGGCGCAAATCTACTCCGGAGACAAACGAATGTGCTTTCAAGACTACACACCAAGTTCGATGTACGATGGCCATCGCAAAAGCGAGCATCGCGGAAAATTGGTAAAAGATCTGAAGGTGATTTTTTAGACACAATCCTCTTATGGGTGTCTAATGGAACATCCAAAAATTTAACATTAATTCTATGAGTGATTTGGGAAATACGGCGCAAGAATTGGAGCACACGTGAAGGAGTACAGACAGTTCCAGTACAGAACTTATGTCAGAGAAAGATGGTTGTTGCACATAATCTATAAAGAATCTCGAAGAGATTTTTAGAAAACATCCTCCTACAGGTGTCTAGCGTTATGTGTCAAAATTTCATGGCTATCCAATTCATGGCTCAAGAGATATGGCGTAAACATTACAGTACATGCCAAAGTAAATGGTCAGAACCTGCATACAAAGCCGAAACAATTTATGCGGAGAGCTCGTGAAGAATTTTAGGGTAAAATTTAGACACAATCTTAATTTTGGTGTCCACTACCATGTGGTAAAATTTCATGTAATAAATCTACATGGTTTAGGAAATATGGCGCGAACATTGGAGCATACACAAGAGGACAGACTGTCAGAAATTCCTGTGCCAGAATTTTTACCATAAAGGAACGGTTGGTTTAAAAAATCTATAAGCTATTTTGGGGAGATTTTTGGACACAATCTTCCTCTTGGTATCACCAAGAAATATTAAAATTTCATGGCGATCCAGCATGGATCTTGATAGGTATGGCATGAACATTGGAACACATACAAGCTGTCAGAACTTCTTGCGTCAGAATTTTTCATCACAAAGGAACAGTTGGTTTAAAAATATACAAGGAATATTA
>JAJJMA010236434.1:2285-12917 GCA_023529015.1 Papaver nudicaule
ACAAAAAAGAAAAAAATTAAAAAAAAAAGGTGACGTGTTAGGATATATGGACCCAAGCCACTCGTTAAGGGCTGCCTCTTTTCAAAATTAAAAACTAACGCGGGATTCTTTTTCTTCAGTTCAGTTTTCACTGAATTTGCTACTATGTGCCTTTGCAACCGATTAACACAGGTCAGAACAGAAAGGATTCAAGCCAGAAAGGAGACGGAAGTTGTGTTTATGCTGGGTGAGAATAGAGACGCAAGACAGACACATCTACTCGGGTTTTGAGGGTTGTTTGAAGCTGATAAATCAGTGATGAAGTGATGACTTTGTGGTTGATTCAAGGGTTTGAAATGAAGGAAGTTACAGAGAAATGAATTGTGAGAAATGGGTTGTGGTCAGATTATGAATGGGTTACAGGAATGAAGACAAACCAATTGAGAGAAATGGTGTGTGTGCCATTAATGGTGTTTTGCTAAAAATCATTGGGGATGAAATTACTGTGACTACGGATGAGAAATGAACTTGAATGTGTGTGTGATGCTATCTATTGCAGGGAAGGATAATTTACAGGGCCTAGAAATCATAGGCAGTTGTGCATTTCAATCAGCTGAAAAATGCACATAACGTGTTTGACAGAAGGACAAACAGACCAATTCGAGTTCAGTTGCAGCCAATCCACTATTGCGAGTTTGGCAGGGGTTTTGGGAGTGTCTTTGAAGTATTTGGGGCAGTGTTTTGAGCCGAGATCAGGGGTTGAGCTACCTGGTGAATGAAGGAGATTATGGAGTTTGGATTACGGCAACAACAACATAACAGCAAGGTTAAGGTTCTGGTGATGGTCTAGAGAAGGTTTAAGTGAAGAGAATGACTGATATCACCTGTTGCTGCGTGTTTAATGCTGGTCAGAATGGACTCGAGTGTGAGTCAACTGTGCAGCAAGGTGAAGAATGGCAAGGCAAGAGAGGCTGTGATGTGTTTGTGGTAGTACAAGTTTGATATATGATGCTTTGAGTAAAGTTCAGGGTATGCTTTGGTGGTGTTGTCGCTGCAATTTGAGATAGCAGCTTTCTGTCTACACATCTCAGAGAAGACTTGGGGTTCTGAAGTGTATCTGAGGTACGAGAATTGTGGAGAGAAATGAGACGAGATTGAGTGCAGGATCAGCTAGAGATTTGTGGAGCTGTTGGACTGAAGTACAAAGGGTTCTGATGATGGGTTTGATGTGGGATTGGCAGTGGTTGTTGAGTGCTGCTGTTATGAGTTCTGCAGGGTTCAATGTCCAAATTTACAAGGGGGTTCAGGTGGTCAATTTCACAAGAGTTGAGTAATGCAGTAGAAAAGGTTGCAGGTGGAAGTTTCAGTGAACGGTAACAAAGAGAATTGTGGTTAATTTCAAGGGTCTGTTTAGTGCTGGTTTCGAGAATTGGTAAGCTAGGAGGATCAGTTAAACAATGGGTTTTCTGGTCTGTGTAATGAGGTGATGCTGTTTAGGTTGTCGCTGAATTTCGTGGTAGTTTGCGACAGTTGAGGGAAGTTGGTTGTGCTCAGATAGGAAGGATGGAAGTTGCAAAAGAAAGCAGCAAGAAGATGTGGCTGCTACCATGGTTACTGTTGGTTGTGTGGTCACTGGTCTGAGCTGATTAAGAGGAAGATTTGCAGTGAAGTTGCAGCTGGTGTGTGGTCTTATTAGAAGAAGCTCAAGGGTGGCTGGTATTGGTGAACTTGACAAAGAGGATTTCATTTGCACTGTCAGTTCCGTGAAACTGACAATGAGTGATGCAGATGGGCTGCTTTGTGTACTGAGATGAATGGGCTTCTGGAGTTATTTAATGGGCTTGATCAAGTTTGATTGATTGGTGTGTTTTGCTTTAAAAAAAATAAAAAAAACAAATATACATAAAAAAGTGAGATGTGTTTACTCGAGGACAAGCAAAGACTAAGTGTGGGGGAATTTGATAGGTGTTCAAAACACCTATTCAAGAGTACCTATTTGACACACTGTAGTCGGCAAAAGCCTCGTACATTCTTTATTTTACCCCGTTTTCTATTTTGCAGGTACTTTGGTTTTATATTACATAAAATGAAGCAAATAACAACTCTAGTCATCCCTTGGAAGCTCTAGGAGTTGGTGGCCTTGAACTCAAGAGGGATGCAAAGCTCTAGAGGTGTCGCAAACTAATATTACTGGAGGCGGGCACATCTGGTTACACTACAGTTATGGAGGCAGCCAAAGAAGATTACTGGGGCACCTGAAGTCTACTGATCAGGGCTACTAATGGGCAACCACCTCATTACTAAAGACACTCGAGAAATGGATTGGGGCTGCCTCCTTATTCAAATACATGTTGGTTAAGTCTTTACTGAACTTGCTGCTGTTGTTGTAAGCCATTTTCTGGCTAACATCAAACCATGGTCCAAGGGTTCGATGATAAGAGTGGTTTAGGTGTTCAGCTACTACTGCAAGTCGGTCGGTTAACCTGCAGTTCAGTGGTCTGCTACAAATGGCTAGGAGAGGGTTCGAACTGAAACAAACATTGAGCACGAACTGGTTGGTTTGGGGATCAGTTTCAGCCGAGTTTCTTGTTGCTGCTTGTTGAGCATGGTGCTGAGGTGTGAATCAAGGACTAGGAAGCATCTGATGGTTATTGATGAGGGTTCAAGCTGTTAGGGCATTGTTCGGTCAAACCCACTAGCGTTGGTATGTCAAGCTGGTTGTCAGTTTTAGGTGTCAAAACACAATTCTTGATTTAGCCTACTAGAGTTTAGATTTCGGAATTGGGATATAGACTAAGTAGTAGAGACCTTGAAGACGAAGACTGTGAAGACAAAGAAGACATCAATTATTCTTCATCGATAAAAGGTTAGTAGGAGTTATGACTTTTATAGAAATTCTTCTATTCTACTTTCTCTATCTTTTGAAATAGTCGGCTACTTTAGTAGAGATACTAATATCGATTGAGATCGTGTTCTTGTCTACATGACCATGAGTTATGTTGGTATTTGTTCCCACGAATACTAAGGTTACAAGAATGCATGAGATAGATTCGATACCATTTGTCCATTGCAATGGTTTGCTTGCAAATCACTTGTTGGATATGGGTGAATCTAAAGGAACACTCCTGAGCAAGAGTCCAGTGGATTATAGCTGAGGGCGTCTAACACGTCTAAGTACTGGTTCAGCCCAGAACTTCCAGCGGATCCAAGTTAAACCCTAATCTGAATGACGACGATTCCCGAACCGTTTCGTGAACAGTGACTTGGGAAAAACTCCTGAGTTCCAAAGTATCAATTTGTACGCGTACCTAACGTGAACCTCAGATTCAATGCTTTTGATTGTAATTCAGATGGACGGTTTGCGAACCGTCCAAAGTGAATATTCTCTGGAATTTTCACTCGGGTTAAACTCTGACTCCTTATCTCATAGTTGGACTTGGTAATCACGAAAATATCTTCTGTGGTCCATCTAACGATTCTCAATGTGTCAATAAGATAAAGATTATCTCTTGTCTGTTGGATATCAATCTTGAAGTGTTTGTGAGCTAATAAAACACTAGGCAGATAAATGATAAAAGATTTCTAATTGAGATAAATCTAAGTTTTTTGGTTTGCAAGTTAGGGTTTCCTAAACTTGTGAAACAAGTAACTAGTTGCTTTATTCCAAAGCAACCTATCTTGTTGAGTGCTATAAATAGAGGTGTCTAAGGAAGAAAACCGCAAGCATCAAGCATACGTGAAAATCCTCTGTGGAATTGATCGTAAACTCTTTTCACTTCGGTGAATGCTTGTTGTGGTATAGTCATCCTCTATTAGGTAGCAGTTCCTCTTGGGATTTACCTAACGACTATAAAGACTTCTCTTGAGAGTTGGGAAGCACAGGTAGGAGATTGAGACCTTAGTGGTTGAAATTGGAGTAACCTGTAACCTTGGTAACCTGATTACGTTCTTGTCTATTCTACGGTCCTTCTCTTCTGATATAAGGCCATTCAAGAACTGATACGTTACATACAAGGTTGAAAGGAAGCAACACATGGCTGCACTCGGTGTTGTAAGACCTAGTTAGCTCCAGTTGTATAAGTTTCTTAAGTGATTCTTCGTGTACAACTGAGGTAGAGACAAGTTTGGCATAGTTTACTCGGTTTACTTGTCAGCCCCCGCTTGTAAGTAGATTTCCGTATGACCTGGAGAAATCCGAAGGAAGTCACTTTGTGTATGTCAAACTGATAGAGGACAGTTCAAACATACAGTTGATAATTGAGGTTGCAAAGCCGGAATCATTAATACAAGCCTTTAACAGCGGTTAAAGCAACATCTAGGCATGTAAAGGACGTCATCTAGGGGAATCAAGTGTGTGACGATCTGTGGGGATCTAGAGACGTAAGGAGTGCGACAGTAGCCAGTTCGCTTGGAGGGTTGGAATTGGTCTCTTCTATATCCCAGACCGAAGTCTTATAGTAGGCTAGTGTTTGTAGACAGTTTGTACTGTGCGGTATTCAATTTGGACGAGGTCCAGAGGTTTTTCTACAGGTTGTAGTTTCCTCGTTAAAAAAATCTCTGGTGTCTTGTGTGCTTTACTTTCTGCATTATATTCTCTGATTATATAATTAAAGCGATCACAAGAAGTACGTTATTATAAACCTGATCGTTGTCCTCAATCCATCCATTGGATTTACCAAGACCCTGTCTTGCGTTGGACTGATCCTTCTGATCCAAACTCAGGTTAACAGATCTGGATATTGATTTTTGAGATCGTCCAGATCTGACCATAAGTCTCACGAGCCCAAAAGAAAAGTTGGTTGTATTTCGGTACCCTTGCTTTTTCAATTGGTATCAGAGCCGGTGAACACATAAAAGACGTAACTGTTTGTGTTTATCGAGGTTCGTGAAATAACGTCAAAATGAAGGGATCAGGCTTTGACTACTCAAAGTCCTTGGGATTGTCTACTCCAAAGATATCCACTCCATCTGTTTCTCAACAGATCGGAATAAATTCTGGTAAACTCACAAAAGCTGCAGTAACCCAGAACGATCCTCCACCCAGAAATCTCAAGATTGAACAGACAGAGGAATACATATATCTGGGAGAAAAATATGTTCAAAGTTTAAGTGATCTCAATGACGCACTCACTCGTGAATGCTCATTGTCAAACCTCCTAGAACAACAACTCCAGAAATTGGAAACAGTTGTTCGAGAACTCAGAGATTCCAAAGAGAAAATTTCTTCTTTAGAAATTGCTATTAATCTGAGTCAAAGTCGTGAACAACAAGTTGCGGAAGAACACGATTTGGAGATTAACAAAATTTTCATCAGTAAAAAAGATGTGGAAGATCACTTAACCAATGCTCAAGAAATATGCAAACTTCTTGAAGTAGAAAATCTGAAACTTATGGGTTTGTCTAAAATCCACAGTAAATCAGAAAAAACTTCAAGAAACAATGTGATAAATCCGTGCACTCCACCCATCACATCTGCATCAGAAAGAGTCATTGTAACTGCCAAAGTCACTAATAAAAAGAAGGCAAAACCTTCTGTCACCACGAATGTAGTGACCACATTATCTGACTCATCAGATAATAATAGTGATATGCAGAGTGGTGGTAAAAGACATGAAATCATATGTCGAATCTGTAAAAAGAAATGACACCACCAAAGAAATTGTAATAGTCAGAAGAAAAACAAGCAGATTGATCAGCTGCAACACACGTTAAACCTTGTGTTAAAAAACGTGTCTGAACTCTGCAGGACTAATCCACGGGTGATCCCTAGAAATAAAGCCTACAAGAGATCATCTTCACCCATGATAAATGGCAGAACTATTACTGAAAAACGGAGACATAATGATCAACAATGGACTAAGATTGCCTCTTTACCACAACAAAAGTCTCTGATCAGGACAACCACTCCATTAAGAAACCAACCTCAGTATCTTGACAGCTTGGTCGCTCAGGAGGATTTAAACAGAGTGTTGTCTGATTTTGCGAAGCGAAATCACTCCCAAAAGAAAAAAATCTGGAAGTCTCTCCCACACTGAGTCATATCATGACGACAGTAACTTCTATGATAATTTCAAGGGAACGTCATCTAGAAAATCTAAACGATGGCGAAAAAATGGTGAGTCTCAAGGAACTCACCACAACACTAAAATCTAGTGTTGAAACTAGCATCCTTATCTAGAGTACTGGAGATAAGGAATGCTATATATATCAGGAGTAACTTCCTGATTGATCCAGTACCACTTGGAAATCAATTCAAGTGTTGAATGGGTTCTGGCCATAGAAAAACTACTGAGGGACGTATGGACACAGAAACACTAAGTCCATGACTGAGCTTCTCAGGAATGAAGAAATTAAGTATTCAAAACCTGAAAAGTTTGCGAACCAGTTCGCGAACCGTATGAGGTGTTGTCTCTACGTTAAACTCAGATAAGCAACACTTGTCAACCAGATGGTATCATTTTCCTCTTTACGAAAACTGGGACTCTGTTTTCGAAATTTACTCAAATCTTGAGAATGCAAACCTGATGGGACTCTGGGTATGCATTATTTGAGTCAATCCTTCCTAGTATTTTATTCTTATAAATACCCCCACACCTGATAGATTAATTCATTCAAGTGTTTCCTTGCTTACTTGCTCTAATCCTGAGAAAGCACAGCATGACAGGAAGTAGGAAAAAGAGAATTCTGGTAGATGGAGACCTTACTCCTAGTAACATCCAAGGAAGAGAACCTAAGGCTGCTTGCTATTTTGCATATGGCTATCAAGATTTGGAAGAAGATGATATGGAAAACGGTGATGTCTTGTATGATGTCATCAAGTGGTGCAGAGAGACTTTTCCTCAGCACAAGAGAAACATGAAAGACTGTGATTTGCTTGGTCTCCAGATGGAAGCATATATTGTTGACTGAGATTATGCTCATGAAAACACAAATAAGGGAACTTGTCAATGGCAAAAAGATTGTTTTCAGTGATGCAAAGGAAACAAAAGACAAGCCTTCCATGAGCAATCTGCTGAATAAAGCTGGTTTTTCATAGTTACTTTAGATTCTTCCATAATCAATTAGATTAGTTGATTCCTTGTGAGAACTTGTTCTTACTTTTGCCTAAGGAATATAAACTATATCTAAAAGTAGTTTGCCTTTTCATGCTTTTTAGAGTTTTTTCAGCATGTACTACTTTATTATTAATGATGTTTGCAATACTTGATTTGTCTACCTCAATCTTATTGCAACACATAGCTTTTTCCATTACCTCGGTAGTGATGCAAAGTTATGTCTATTACAAAAGTTATGATTTTTCTCACGATCAAGAAACTTTTGATTGTATGATTTTTAGGGTTTTCACAAACTCAGAATCATATACTCTTTTCCAAGAATCTGGCTAAGGGAAAGAGATTATAAACAAAGGAATACTGGATAACATTAAATTGTTTTTGTCCATGTTAGACTTTGTAAGTTGTTTCTTTATTGAATAACACCACATGGGGGAGAGTTCTTAACTTGAACTTGCGCTTAATGAAAAATCTTTTTGGGGAGCGTGGTTATGGAATATTAGGAGAAAAGTGTGTCTATATTCTCCAAAGATGAATCAACTTAGAGATCATCGTTCTGATTTCCTAGTTATGTCATCTTAAACTTGGTATGCGAGTACTTAGCTTAACCTATTTCATAGGTTTATGAAACCTTAATCTCAAACTACTTTGTCATATTTTTGTGACAAATAGGGGGAGAATACATATGGTTCTTGTTCTTGTGGTTCATAACCATAGGGGGAGAACGACATGTGCTTACTTGTTGTGCTTTTCCAAAGTATCAAGTAAGGGGGAGTAATTAAAGCTGAGAAGAAACTTCATATCAGGAATGAGTAGAATCACTTTAAAAGTTTTGATACACGGACTTTAAAGTTTGCTCAGATTCTTACTCTTTGCACAAACAACATGTGGGATTAACATATTAACCCATGTAAGCTTGAGTGTACCTTTGTGGTTGTTAGAGCTGGATATGTTGAAGGTGTTGTCTACGAGTTCATAAACAAGAGTTAAACGAACACATCAAGACTCAAGGGAGTAGTTGAAGAATTCAAGAAATCAAGATACATCTGGTTAGTACCTAATTGTATATCTTTTGAATCCATATGTAAATTGGTTTTGTCACTAAAATCGACAAAGGGGGAGATTGTTAGGGCATTGTCCGGTCAAACCCACTAGCGTTGATATGTCAAGCTGGTTGTCAGTTTTAGGTGTCAAAAAACAATTCTTGATTTAGCCTACTAGAGTTTAGATTTCGGAATTGGGATATAGACTAAGTAGTAGAGACCTTGAAGACGAAGACTGTGAAGACAAAGAAGACATCAATTATTCTTCATCGACAAAAGTTTAGTAGGAGTTATGACTTTTATGGAAATTCTTCTATTCTACTTACTCTATATTTCGAAATAGTCGACTACTTTAGTAGTGATATTAATGGCGATTGAGATCGTGTTCTTGTCTAAATGACCATGTGTTATGTTGGTGTTTGTTCCCGCAAATGCTAAGGTTACAAGAATGCATGATATAGATTCGATACCATTTGTCCATTACAATGGTTTGCTTGCAAATCACTTGTTGGATATGGTGAATCTAAAGGAGTACTCTTGAGCAAGAGTCCAGTGGATTATAACTGAGGGCGTATAACACGTCTAAGTACTGGCCCAGCCCAGAACTTCCAGCGGATCCAGTTAAACCTTAATTCTGAGTAACGAAGGTTCACGAACCGGTTCGTGAACAGTGACTCTGGATTTCGCTTTGAGTTCCAAAACATCAATTTGTACACGTACATGTACGTGAACCACATATTCGATGCATTGGGTCGTAATTCAGAAGGTCGGTTCCCGAACCATCCAAGGTGAATATTCTCTAGAATTTTCACACGGGTTAAACTCTGACTCCTTTATCTCTTAGTTGGACTTTGTTATCACGAATATATCTTCTGTGGTCCATCTATCGAATCTCAATGAGTCAATAAGATAAAGATTATCTCTGGTCTGTTGGATTTCTATCTTGAAGTGGTTAAGAGCTAATAAACCACTTGGAAGATAAATGTTTAATGAATTCCAATTGAGATAAATCTATGTTTACTTGGTTTGCAAGTTAGGGTTTACCAAACTTGTGGGACAAGTAACTACTTGCTTTATTCCTAAGCAACCTATCTTATTGAGTGCTATAAATAGAGGGTTTCAGGACGAAAAACCACAAGCATCAAGCATACGTGAAGTTTCTCTGTGGAATTGATCGTAAACTCTTTTCACTTAGTTGAAAGCTTGTTGTGGTACAGTCATCCTCTATTAGGTAGCAGTTCCTCTGTGGGAATTACCTAACGACTATAAAGACTTCTCTTGAGAGTTGGGAAGCCCAGGTAGGAGATTGAGACCTTAGTGGTTGAAATCGAATTAACATGTAACCTTGGTAACCTGATCACGTTCTTGTCTATTCTACGGTCCTTCTCTTCTGATATAACATCATTCAAGAACTGATACGTTACACACAGGGTTGAAAGGAAGCAACGCACGGCTGCACTCGGTATTGTAAGACCTAGTTAGCTCCAGTTGTATAAGTTTCTTAACTGATTCTTCGGGTACAACTGAGTTAGAGACAAATTGGGCATAGTTTACTCGGTTTACTTGTCAGCCCCCGCTTGTAAGTAGATTTCCGTATGACCTGGAGAAATCTGAAGGAAGTCACTTTGTGTATGTCAAACTGATAGAGGACAGTTCAAACATACAATTGATAATTGAGGTTGCAAAGCCGGAATTATTAACACAAGCCTTTAACAGCGGTTAAAGCAACTCATAGGCCTGTAAAGGACGTCAGCTAGGGGAATCAAGTGCGTGACGATCTGTGGGAGATCTAGAGACGTAAGGAGTGTGACAGTAGCCAGTCGCTTGGAGGGTTGGAATTGGTCTCTGCTACATCCCAGACCGAAGTCTTATAGTAGGCTAGTGTTTGTAGACAGTTTGTACTGTGCGGTTTTCAATCTGGACGAGGTCCCGAGGTTTTTCTACAGGTTGTAGTTTCCTCGTTAAAAAAATCTCTGGTGTCTTGTGTGCTTTACTTTCCGCATTATATTCTCTGATTATATATTTAAAGCAAACACATGAAGTACGTTATTATAAACCTGATCGTTGTCCTCAATCTATTTATTAGATTTACCAAGACCCTGTTTTGCGTTGGACTGATCCTTCTGATCCAAACTCAGGTTAACAGATCTGAATATTGATTTTTGAGATCGTCCAGATCTGACCATAAGTCTCACGAGCCCAAACGAAAAGTTGGTTGTATTTCGGTACCCCTGTTTTTTCACAAGATACATACAAACAGAGAAAAAAGATGAGGTTTTGGTTGTTGTTTAATTCGTTGGTGCTGAATAAAAATGAATGAGAAAAGGGTCTCTCATTATGGTTGTCTGAATGATTGTAAACCATTACAGGGAAGGAGTTGTGCTTGAAGACTAATACCAACAGAACTCGTCAACATGTGATCAAGAATATGCGCACAACATATTTGATGAAAGACCTGAACGGATAGAGAAGTGTGTGCTAGAATTGACGTCTGCAGGTGTTGGAAGAAAATTTAAGGTGTGACTGGTGCTGAGTGAAGAAAGGGTTTCTGTTAGTTT
>JAJJMA010236444.1:2339-14972 GCA_023529015.1 Papaver nudicaule
AGAACCTAGGTAGTTTTTCATACCTCAGAGAGAGTTTTATCTGCTTCTTGGACTTTAGAGAGATAATTATATCTTGTGGAAGAGCTTCTGTAATATCGATTTTTACTATAACTCTAGCATATCTTCCCCATTTAGCAGCAGCCTGAGAGTCAATGGGATCTGGAGAACCAATCTTACGTAAAATTTTTGATACCTTATCTGGGTTTGTTAGACTTAATAGAATACCATATACGTGAAGCCAGAAGTATACAAATCGAAATTCATAATCTTCTAATAAGTAATCGTCTCTACTCCTCTCAATAAGCATGAGATCTTCCTTTACAGACCATGGAGTACTTTTTAGAGTAGCTTCTAAATCACATAATAACAGAAACTTTGCAGAATAAAACCCATTTCTCAGATCTGTTATATTGATGGTTCCTGATGGGTTTCAAGCTTTGGAAAGAATTTTATTGAGAATTTGGAGATTACATAACTCTTTCCTGACTTGAATCTGAAAATAACACTCCTATTGGTAGAATCATTTGCTTCAATATCATCTTCCTCAACTTCAAAAACTTATGTTTGTGGTTTATCCAGAAGGTTATTCATCTTTAGGATTAAATCATCAAACTCTGTGTCATTACTAGAAGAAGACGCCATAACAATAGGAGAAAAAAAGACACACAAAGAAAAGAGAAAGAGAAGGAGGAGGAAAAACAAAACAGAAGGTTAAAAATCACAGGAAAGTAATAGATAGAACACCCTTGAAAGGGGAAAAAGAAACCATCAGAATGATGAAGATAGAACCTTGACAAAGTCAAGAGAACGACAACCAAAATTGACCGTAGTCATTTTTATACTCTTTGTCCCAAAAACAAAAGTTTTTTTTACTTTTTAGGTGATCTTTTTGTCTAATTTTAAACTGGAATTATCATTTTTTATAGGACGAAGGTAGTATTACTGACGAATATAAATTTGCTCTTTTTGCCTCGGCTGAATTTTTGTTGTTCAACCATGAAAACATGTTACCACCCTGTGCCACCTTAATCTTATTTGCATGTGAAACTGCTTGTGCTTGGGTTGGGATATTATACTCGATCTCCGCAGGGCCTATATAGCACGATAATGACTTCTGCTCGTTTTTATTTTCTTTGAAGGCAACAAGAAAGCTTATCGTTTTTTGGTAACTTTTTCTCGAAAAACTTTTTCTCTCTCCAACTTTTTCTTATTTTCTCTCTGAAACGAGAAAATTTCGTCAGCCACCATTTCTGCCGCTCAGATCGGCTCCTGATGGAGCAGATCTGGGCGGATCTCCTTCGTTTCCTTCTCTCCTAGTTAGTCTTAATCTTTGTTCTTGTTTTATTTCTATTTCTAGTTAGTTTCTTTGGGTTGGGTTTTTGGGGAATTAGAACTAGCTACTCTTTCTGCCAATATCGTTTACGGCTATTGGTATTGGGGTTTAAAATGCTTTTCTTCTTCCTTGCTTCCTTGTGCCGTTAGTAGTAATGAATATACAGGGTTCTGTAAAGATCAGTTTTTAATCGCAACGTTGCTCCGGCGAGGTTTTGTGGAAGAAAATATGGGCTATGGTGCTGCAAACCGGGGTCTTCAGCTTATAAAGAGGAAGGTATCAGTGTCTGCATCATCTCCAGAGTCGATTAACATCAAACTGCAACTTCCATTTTCGTCTCCGGCTACTCCGGCCAGATCTGATATTAAACCTGTTACCGACAATATTAAATTTTCTGATTTAGACGTAGCTTATGTAGTGTTGTAGCTTTATTAGTGTGGTTACCAAAGGAAATTGTAAAGGCCATATCCTTCACGATGAATCTACCAGTCCCGGAAATCAGAAGAAAGTTTCAAGTCACCGTCACCGTCACCGTTACCGTTACCATTACCTGCACATGCATCGTCGCGAAGGAAGGCACCGTCATCGGCACTTGCGGCGGGGGTGCAACCATTACATGGGTCAGTGGTTCCCTGATTGTATTAGGCAGTCAAAAATTGAAAAAATCTCTGGTTCATGTTATAATCTGAAAATCTTAGGGTTGGAGTGGATCCTTTCATTGCCTTGTGCATTGATACAAATTGGTTTTGTTACTGAAATCAATTTGACTCTAGATTTTGGGTACTTTCAGTCGAGTGAGGCAAGATATATTGAAACTATTACAAGATTTGGGAAGATTGGAAAGATTTGTAAGGTTACCAATGTCCTTAATTGGGTGTAAGCATTTTCCTGAGGTTTTCCTCTTTTATGAAAAAAAAAAGCTTATCGTTGTAGAGATAAATGACTAATACGCAACTTCTTCGAGTTGTAAACATTACTATATATATATATATATATATATATAATTTGCAACTGCATCTGCATAATCTTACACTAAAAGCTTTAAGTTGTAAAAGGCTCCACGTCGCGCGATGAGGGTATCCTCGATTCCTATTTGTCGAGAAAGGGAGTTTGGGAGGGAGGCATTGTGGAGAGGACACTTGGCAATTGTCTATTGGTTTAAATTAAATTACACCATGTTTACACTTGTTCAAAATCTCACCCACTGTGGTGATGAATACCTACTTTTGCTAACTAAGTTTTATACCAATTAATATTTGCCATTTGTACCTTGAACTAACCCCGTTTGAAAAAATATTAGCCACTTTAAGCAATTCTAATTATAGTAGAATTCCGTGAATTGTATATATAATATACATGTATCGTGGTTCTTTTATAAAAGAACAACAACAATGGCTCACAACCCTAAACGAAGCTAAGTATTCGATGGTATGTGTCATGTCCCAACTGAAGGCGGACCTTTTTTGGTTAAGGGCAGATCCCGGGTTAGCTGACGGCATGATCCTGATAAGGGGTGGCCTGTTATTAAGGGGTGTTTATATGGTGTTATGTGTCATTAGTTTGTTAGCCATTGTAAGTGTGCTAGTCGCACACTGGCCTTACTTTCCCTTTGCTATTTATTCTCTCTTGAGTCTTGTAATGGAATTATCTGAAAATTAAACCAAAAACCTTCTTTCTTCTCAAACCGAAGCTCTTGAGCTTTTCCCTCTTGTTCTCTTGATCCAATTTGTAGTGGAAGCACTACAAGTGGTATCAGAGCAATCGATCCTTGTGACCGGTTGCTGAAATGGTGAATCAAAAAGATGTAGATGAAATTAAGAAGAAAATTAATGACCAAATGAAGTTTTCTAAACAGTTATTAGATCTTCGTGACAAACCTCCATGGGTAGATATAGCTGCAAGAATCAGTGCTCTGATGAGAGCAGAACATACATAACCAGAAGGATTGAAAACAAAATTGGAACAAATAATCGATGGTGTAGAGGCAGACTCAGTAGAGGCTGATTTTGAGAAATTCGACTTCCGATCTGGAGTTATTGAAGCTGAAGTTTCAAAATCAGGAGAAGAAGAGTTATTCAGCAGGATTGGTATATTTGTACAAGCTCAAGCTGAAGTTACAGAGAAATTGAAGAAATAACCATCTCCTAAGCTTGTAGCTAGATGGAAGAAGTTTTTAACAACAGAAACAAACAACGTAATTTTATTAGAGCGTCGATTGTCTGTTGCTGAAAATCTGAAATCTAGATCCAAAGAAATTCCTGAATTGATTCAATCTGTGGTTAAGCAATTAAAGACGATGGAGAAATATATCGCTGGCATAACGGAAACAACATCGGGCAATGATATCTCTCAACACTTTTCGAATCCACCGGTAGGTAATCATCAACCTAAAATTTCTGATGTCCATGGAATTAACTTTGTAAATGAAGTTCAGATTTATCATGGAAATTCTAAGTTTCTGGATTATCAAGAAGGAGATGTTTCAACTAGTTATGATTTTGCACGAGTCTTATTTGATAGAGGAAAAGAGTTTGGTGAATCTATTTTTGTGGATCGATACATCGATGGTTTTGTTTATGAGTTGAATTCTGAATATGCATATTGCTTTTATTTGTTGATTGTGAAATTGGGTGAGTTTTTGTGTGTTAATGATGGTGTTGTCTATACTCGTGTGTTGTTCGATCGAGGAAAGAGTAAAGTTATTTCATCAAATTATTATGAGAAATATGATATTCAGCTAATTCAAATGCTGGGTATAGACCAGATTCTTGGTTTGTACCTTCAATTATTTTGAGAATTAATGTTGCTGAAATTGAAGTTGGTAGCCAGCTGTTTGTTGATACGACTGGGAAGAATGGAATTATGTTGCTCTTGCTGGTTGTAGTAGTTCAAATTGAGAGGGATTATGAATTGTTGGCTCAAATTCTTCACATATGGGAAGAAGTAGTCCTTCTTTTGTGGCAAAAATGTTGGTTGCTTAACAAAGAAGCGGTTCATTCTCTGGATTCAGTGTCGATACTTAATGCAGATCATGGCTGCTTCTTACACAGTTCACCTTTTACATCTAAAGTGTACAAGAGCCCTAATATAAGAGAAGATGTGATATATGCGTAGACAAATATTCTTGCAAGGATAATATAGTACAACTCAAACTCTCAGAGTTTCGCGTTCCAGAGTTTTTGCTGCTGGTAGTCATTTCAAAGTGGGAATTCACATCTTTTGCTACAGGCTCTGCGAGTATGGAATACAGTACGTTCTGTATATGGATTCTTATTGAATTTCCTAGAGCACCTAACTCTAAAGGTTGTGGGGGGTGGTGAATGGTGTTTTGGCTGGATGAGAATCTTTGTAAGGGTGATGGGAATTGAGTGCATACTCAGTGTGTTCCTCATTGGTGTACCAGGTGGGGAATACTTCCACTTATTTCCAAAGTGGATGCAAGAAATGTTGGCTGGATCAATGTGAAGCTGACACCAGTTTTAGATTATGCATCAGCTAAACTGGTCTCTTCATTTATGCTAAAAGTTGTACATTCAGAATATGGTAGTTGGAGTACTTCAGAGAATACTGGGTTCCATGTCAGTCAGTTGTGGCAGCTTGCTTATGCTTGTCAGTCCAAGAATCACATGAAGGAGCTGAGCTACAGGTTAACTAATGGTTTGCTGCAAAGAGTTGTATTTATTGCCAACTCCTGGAGGCTTAAAAGAATGTTGGATGTTGGTAGTGTTAGGCAGATACTGTTTCTCAGGGGAAGTGAAAATGTTGGTAATCTTACTGCGGCTATGTGGATGATGATTACAAGGGAGGAACTCAAGCAACTTGCATCAGTTGGTGATGATCAACTCACTGGTGTGGCTACTCCTGGTCAGATTTACATCTTCCATAGATCTGAACCAAGACCCCTTCTCATTGAAGTTCATACAGTTACCTTTCCTGTAGAACCCAAGGATGCAATGAGAATCCTTACTGAACTTCTTGAGCAGCTGGGGGTTCATTCATGGTTTACTACCAAGTGTTTTGGTCTTTGTCAATTTTTGAAAGCTAACAAGAGGGTGGAGCAGCTGCATTATCCCTTGTTGTATAAGGGCAGGACCGTGGACTTGAATAGTTCTCCTTTACAATACACAAAATTCTGAAGATAAAGAGCCAGTTCATCTTGGAGATTTATATATGACTGCAGCATACAATGAAGCTAGTAAGTTTTTTGAGTTAAGAGGGGTTCCAACTGTTCTTTACAAATGCATGGCAAAACAAACATGCAGTCCAGCTCAATACCTAACCCTTGAGGACAAGGAAGATTTGGTGGAATGGGAAGTCCATGGAAGGATGGGTGGAAGTCATGGAAACTCCATTTTTGATGCTCTTACTCCTGAGTACTATGAGCTCAAAGCCACTACTACTCATTCAAGGGGAATCCTAGCTAAAGAAGGAGAAGTTGCAGCCTACAACTTGACTGTTAGCAAAGGAGAGGGTTGTAGAGTGGGTGGCAATCTCTCATTTGGGGTCAGAGAACAACTCATGGGAGCTGAAATGCAAATTAATATACTGATCCAAGTAGTAAGAGGGTTGTACATTCGGAAATTCACATTCTGGAGCTCTCATTCTGAGAGATTTAGTGTTGCAGGTTTGATCACAGAATTATCCACAGAAGTGAGTGTTTATTAGTTAGTTTATATGGGGGCACCAAGTGGTACAATGGGTGTAGCTGATATGAAAATGAAACGTAATTGTCTATCTACAGATTTATGGGGAGTGTGAATTCACTTCATGACTGTTACCGTCGGGTTTTTTATTACATTACAATGGATGGTCTACTTAAGGTGGAAGGTCAGCGTGTTTCGTCTTTGGACTGTTATCAGCGGCTGTAGGAAGACTACATTATACAAGAAGCTAGACCCATATGTCATCAGTGGAATTCCTGTTTTTCATAGAAGAGATTGGCAAATGAAGATATTTGTGCCAGAAGAGAGTGTTTTGTGCCATGCTAATGTGTTTGAGATGGTTACTGTTGGGTGTATGGGGTGGATGTTACATGTGGGAAGCAAGATGGTCGTCAAGAAAATGGAAGTGGGTAGCTGGATAATCGACATGCTACAGCTGCATATACAAAACCTCTTAATTTACAAGCGATTCTACAAGCAACTGACGACTCTCACCATTATCAGAGGTAAGCAGTATGATCCTCATTTTATCAATGAACCTTATATTCCTCCTAGAAGAGGTGGACCAAAGAAGTTGTTGGTGTTAAAAGAGGGAGTATGTATGCGACAACAGCTTAATGTGCAGGTCATTTACAATGAAAACCAGAAGAGTTATGTTCATGCCCAAGTCATCGTGGTGTATATTGAATTGAAGAATCATTACAAGGACAACAACGTAGTCCAGGGTGCTTGTGCAGTCAATTACAGAGCGAATTTCTGGATTGAGAAGGGCGACAGTTTGTCCGAGTACTCAAGAGATGCTACAACAACCATATATGAAGATTGTCCAGATCAGTTCCTTTTCAGATCTTTCATCCTTGAGGACAAGGATGATTTGAAGGAGTGGGTATTTGTCATGTCCAATTGGAGGCAGACCTTCCTTGGTTAAGGGCAGATCCCGGGTTAGCTGACGTCATGATCCTAAGGGGTGGCATGTTATTAAGGGGTGTTTATATGGTGTTATGTGTCATTAGTTTGTTAGCCATTGTAAGTGTGCTAGTCGCACACTGGCCGTACTTTCCCTTTGCTATTTATTCTCTGTTGAGTCTTGTAATGGAATTATCTGAAATTAAACCAAAAACCTTTTTTCTTCTCAAACCGAAGCTCTTGAGCTTTTCTCTCTTGTTCTCTTGATCCAATTTGTAGTGGAAACACTACAGTATGATTATCAACCAATTTACCTGTCAAACTAACGAAGGTCAAATTTTCAGTTTTCTCTCTATTTTTTCCTCACATGGATTTCTTTTTATTTGAATGTCTTTGATTTTTAGGAGTTCTGACCAATGGAGTATTCTTTCGAATCGCCAAATTGCCAATTTTCCTGTTCCGAACAATTATAATCCAAATCAATCACTTCAAAGGAAGTCGATAGTCCTGAAGAACTATAATATGAACAACTGCTGACGTATTGGCTCATTGGTTCTACCATAATCATCATGACATTTAGAAGTACCCCGGGCGTCAATCAAAGAAACTCCTTAAAAAGAACGCAGAAGAAGAAGAATATATCTCCGATGAAGACATCAGCGCGCGTAAGTTTTTTTGTTAAGTTGCACATAACGCATTTTAAAAGAAAAAAAAAACAACCATAATGCATTTGTTGTAATGTTTCAGTTCTAAAAAAAAAGGTATAGTTCTATTAGTCAGTTGATCTTCTCCTTTTTGTGGCAGTTTAAGGGATCCCTTGGAAGATGACACAATATATTCTCCTTCTAATGCATCATCTACTAAACCTGAATTGCTAACCCACTTATCATCACTACATATATTTTTCTTTTGATATTCAGTACAAGAACTGCATTTAATTTCAGTTTTCCAACACGGTGGTTATTTGACATAAGCTATAACTATCCAACACTGCTTTTCTCTCAGTTTCTTATACCAATATATAAATGTTTAATTGATGCAGGATAAATACTTCAGTATCGTTCCTTTAAAGCAATGGCAGCCCGTTATGGCTTGCAGTAGTATTGGTCCTATTGACACTGTGAAGGATAAAGTAATGGGATTTCTATGTGAACCAATTACACAATAGATTTCACTGGCTATGGCTATAGTTTATTAGCAATCCTGACATGGAGGAGATCAACAATAAAGCTAGCATGATGAAAACACAAAATAGTACAAACAAGATGAAGAAAGATGTGAACTCGATAAATATAGCTCCTATCTTGATCAGACTAGCATGCCTAAGGATTACAAGAATGGGGTTGCCTCCCACAGAGGATGCTCCTGTCACCAATTGAAAAAGCAGGGGTACCGAAATACAACCAACTTTTCGTTTGGGCTCGTGAGACTTATGGTCAGATCTGGACGATCTCAAAAATCAATATCCAGATCCGTTAACCTGAGTTTGGATCAGAAGGATCAGTCTAATGCAAGACAGGGTCGTGGTAAATCCAATTGATGGATTGAGGACAACGATCAGGTTTATAATTACGTACTTCTTGTGTTTGGTTTAATTATATAATCAGAGAATATAATGCGGAAAGTAAAGGACACAAGACACCAAAGATTTTTTTAACGAGGAACTACGACTTCTTGAAAAACCTCGGGACCTCGTCCAGATTGAACACCGCACAGTACAAACTGTCTACAAATACTATCCCACTATAAGACTTTGGTCTGGGATGCAGCAGAGACCAATTCCAACCCTCCAAGTGAACTGGCTACTGTCGCACTCCTTATGTTTTTAGATCCCCCACAGATCGTCACGCACTTGATTCCCCTAGCTGACGTCCTTTACAGGCCTAGGAGTTAATTTAACCGCTATTAAAGGCTTGTGTTAATAATTCTGGCTTTGCAACCTCAATTATCAACTGTATGTTTGAATTGTCCTCTATCAGTTTGACATACACAAAGTGACTTCCTTCGGATTTCTCCAGGTCATACGGAAATCTACTTACAAGCGGGGGCTGACAAGTAAATCGAGTAAACTATGCCCAACTTGTCTCTACCTCAGTTGTACACGAAGAATCACTTAAGAAACTTATACAACTGGAGCTAACTAGGTCTTACAACACTGAGTGCAGCCGTGCATTGCTTCCTTTCAACCTTGTGTGTAACGTATCCGTTCTTGAATGGCCTTATATCAGAAGATAAGGACCATATAATAGACAAGAACGTAATCAGGTTACCAAGGTTACAGATTACTCCGATTTCAACCACTAAGGTCTCAATCTCCTACCTGTGCTTCCCAACTCTCAAGAAAAGTCTTTATAGTCGTTAGGTAAATCCCAAGAGGAACTGCTACCTAATAGAGGATGATTATACCACAACAAGCATTCACCGAAGTGAAAAGAGTTTACGATCAATTCCACAGAGAATCTTCACGTATGTTTGATGCTTGTGGTTTTCGCCCTTAGACACATCTATTTATAGCACTCAACAAGATAGGTTGCTTTGGAATAAAGCAACTAGTTACTTGTTCCACAAGTTTAGGAAACCCTAACTTGCAAACCAAGAAACCTAGATTTATCTCAATTGGAAATCTTTTATCATTTATCTGCCAAGTGTTTTGTTAACTCAAAAATACTTTAAGATTGATATCCAACAGACCAGAGATAATCTTTATCTTATTGACACATTGAGAACCGTTAGATGGACCACATAAGATATTTTCGTGATAACCAAGTCCAACTAAGAGATAAGGAGTCAGAGTTTAACCCGCGTGAAAATCTCAGAGAATATTCACTTTGGGCGGTTCGCAACCGTCCATCTGAATCACGACCAAATGCATCGAATCTGAGGTTCATGTACTAGTATGCGTACAAATTGAAGATTTGGAACTCAGGAAAAATTCCCAGGTCACTGTTCACTGTGCGGTTCGGGAACCGTCGTTTTCCAGATTAGGGTTTAACTTGGATCCGCCAGAAGTTCTGGGCTGGACCAGTACTTAGACGTGTTAGACGCCCTCAGCTATAATCCACAGGACTCTTGCTCAAGAGTACTCCGATAGATTCACCCATATCCAACAAGTGATTTGCAAGCAAACCATTGCAATGGACAAATGGTACTGAATCTATCTCATGCATTCTTGTAACCTTAGTATTCGTGGGAACAAATACCAACATAACTCATGGTCATGTAGACAAGAACACGATCTCAATCGCTATTAATATCTCTACTAAAGTAGCCGACTATATCGAAAGATAGAGAAAATAGAATAAAAGAATTTCCATAAAAGTCATAACTCCTACTAACCTTTTGTCGATGAAGAATAATTGATGTCTTTTTTGTCTTCGCAGTCTCTGTCTTCAAGGTCTCTACTACTTAGTCTATATTCCAATTCCGAAATCTAAACTCTAGTAGGCTAAATCAAGAATTATGTTTTGATACCTAAAACTAACAACCAGCTTGACATACCAACGCTAGTGGGTTTGACCGGACAATGCTCTAACAAGAACTTTGTAATATCTGGTAATAATTTTGAACATATCATTCAGTAAATAGGTTCGGCTTTTCCTTCTCCCTGTTGCTTTTCAGTAGTATTTGCCAAACAACAATCTCGCAGTTCGTAATCTGAACCGATTGAATTGAGTTTCAACATTTTTAAAACAACATATTAAGGTGTGCCATACTAATACTTGGGAATAGTTTGCAGAAATGTTACAAAGAATTTTTTCGCATATACAAGTAAGATTGCCGTTCACTTGCACAGGTCCCTCAACATCCTCCATTTGTTTATTTCAAGTTTGTGGGTAGTAGGCAATTTAGCTGTGAAATTGATTACATTATGGAAATGTGTTAACAATGGGTGGTGATGCGTGCCCGGATAGCATTGGCTAATTAGCAACATTGATCATTTTGTTTATATAACTGAATCAAATGTGCAGTTTGGAAGTAACGGGGATTGGTGAATAACATGGGTTTGGAGGAAACAAGCTTTGGGGTATCAACATCCGTACACTTCTATTACTTGCTGCTACCATTATATATGGCTTTGTTGATTTATCTCGAGGCCACTGAAGATGATCTGGAGACTTGGCCTTGCAGGTACACATGATGGGATTTGTATATCCTATTTATTAACCGACTTATAATGAGGACTGAGGTCCAAAGAATTTGAAGATGAAGAATTTGTATATCCTTTGAATATTTAGATGGTGGTGCTAAAGCTGGAATTATATATGTTTCAACTCTATTTATTAAAGGTATAGTAAACTGTCAAACGTAACTTCATGTGATGTGGGGAGCATTTCGAAAGAATCAAAAGATGAAAGTTATCGTGGTCTGTTCAAGATAGTAAGTAGAACAATTTAAAGTTTGTTAGAGGATTGATCCAATTTGGGTAACATCAGGACCATAAATGGTATAGGAGAGCATAAGTATCCATTATCTAGCTTTGTGTATAACATTGAAGGCCGGTATAGATTGGTAGATTTTAAGTGTCGTTTCTTTTCATATTTCAAATTGTTGCTTTTCATATTTATGACTTTGTGACGATGATGCGTCATACGTGCAGGTAATGCTTACACTGGAGATGTTGTAATGTTTGAGCAAAACGTTATGAAATGTGAGTTTTTAAACTATCTATCTTCTGGCGCCATTAGATTTTTATGAATTCATATTTGTGCCGAACATTTGCGCCGATGCAGATACTGTATGTTATGGTCTATGGATCGTCTCAAAGTGGGACGAGTGTCAAAATTTTTCCTTTCAACATCTGGGTTCTTTCTTCCTTTAATGATGCACGTTTTGTTAGCAATTTCGTTGTTCGAGCACTAAGAGGCACAACAGTATGCAATGTTGCTGGAGGTACAAGATATACATGAGTATATGATGGTGGCTTGGTTACGGGAGTGGAAGGCATTTGAGTGTAAAACCATGATATTGCCATGGGAATGGGAGGTACTAGAATATATGTATGATAATGGCTTAGTTACGGGAGTAGGAGGCATTGGGGTGTAAAACTGTGGTATTGCCACGAGAATGGGAGATACTGGAGTCTATATATGATGGTGGCTTAGTCACGGGAATAGGAGGCATTGGAATGTAACATAATGAATTGCCATATTGGGGCTGGAGGTACTGGAGTATATGTTGATGGAAAAGAGAAACCTCTGAATTCAGTAATGTTTCATATTCTGTAATAACCTCATGTCTTATTGCGACTGGATTGGAACACCACGAATACATTTACACCATCACCACCAGACTTCATTTGGTGTCAAAGCCATACCAAATTGGATTGGCCAAACAACACTAAAACAAAACTGTTCGTGTCCTTGCCATTATAAAAGGATCATCATAGTTTCACATGCATGTTCAATGATAAAAGGCAAGTCTGGCTAATAGAGAAAAGTTGTGCAAAAATTGCGAGAAAAAAGTTACAAAACTAGCAGCACAGTACAAACTAGAATTGCATGTCAAAGACGAAGTCAACACAATTATCATTATTGCATCTGGACAAAAAGAAGAACCAATATTAAACAATGCAACAAACAAAAGAAAAATGCCCGATGCATAGCACGGACCCAAAGCTAGTTAACAGAAAAAGCATAGCCAAAAACTAGAGACACGGGATTAGATGGAACGTTGAGCCCCACTGCCTTTATCAATTGAAAAAATAGCAATGTACCGCAAGAAAGTTCAACAATT
>JAJJMA010236445.1:0-14225 GCA_023529015.1 Papaver nudicaule
AATGCTTGGGCAGTATATCATTGCTGCATTATATCTGGATCAGTCTGACACAGGAGGTAGATTTGATTTATCATAATAGATGAATTTACCTTCATCCGCATGTCCAGAAAAGAACGCATGTCCAGAAAAGAACCAAGCAGAGATCCCAGTGGAAGACTGACAAGTGACAATATAATATAATTCAAGGTTGAAATAAGCTATCAGCCATTGCCAACTAGCTCCACTACCACACCTGCAACGTGAAGGCAAAGAGATGTTAGAGAGGAACAAAGAGAGAGGCAGGTAGAGAACAAAGAAAGTCAAAGAGATGGTCTAACCTGTTAAAACGGGTTGGGCACTGTTGAGTAGCAATGTGAATGAGAAAATGATAGACCACATCGGCGACTTCAGGACTATTTGTAAATGGGAAAACATAACCATTTCTCAGAGCCATGACAAGGACCATGAAATCTATCCAACCACTGTGGCAGTAGACAAAACCACCACCAGTTAGAGAACTTTGCTGCCCTAGGTCTGCCTGCACCAAGCTCATTTGAGATCCTCACATCCATCCGTCAAGGTTTGTGCTGCCATTGGTTGTCATGAACACTGTTAATACAATAACCAGAACTAACATTTTCACACAGATTTCAGTAATTACTGCAGAAGCGAATGACTTACCATATCGATATTTTAGCTACTTCTATAGCAGTGTTCTTTAGTCGACCAGTTACCACAATAAGAAACATCAGTAGCAAGATAGGCTGGTAATTTAGTCCTGCATCATTCTAATATTCGAGTAAAGCTAGTAGGTGGTCGTACATTAGAGACTGCATTAAAAAGCTTCTCGTACAAAACTAAATTGCAGCATTGTAGCACAAATTCTTGATAAAAACTAGCTTCCATCGTTCAAACAATCTGTGGGAGCATACATACCGACATCGGCAACATGACGGGCTAAATTTTGGTAGTAAATAATCTGATCACTAAACATGTAACCCATGCTTCCGAGCCATTACTTACTGCTGTTATAATCTTCACAGCGGTAAAATTACTGCTGATGGAGCAGGAAAGTTCCGTTAAATATCTATCATTCGTACGTACGTACAAAGTGACACTGATGAACCAAACTCAATTAGTAAAAATTCAGTGGATACCTACCAAAACCAAATAGCACGAACCCAACAAAATTGGAAAATAAAAATCCAGCTTCTTTTAACAACACAAGTTGTAAGATAAAAAAAACAATGTTCTCTATAATTTTTTGATACATCTTATACTAAAACACACATGGAACTGACCAAGTTACCCTGATTTTTCATTTCTTTTCTTTTCTTTTGCTTGAAGTTAAGAAAGGAACCTATTAGATCATAACAAAGCAAAATAAAACAAAAGAAAGATACATCAAAGAAATACACGAGAGAAGATAAAGCTCAATGAAAACATAGAGGACAGATTAAGAGTTACCAAAAGAAAACTGCCTAATATATGGACCCACAACCTAACTCCGCAGTCACTGGGAAATTTTCAATTTCATTTTCCAATCACTGTAAAATTATCCTCAAACCAGACCAGAAAAGGGATAGCAGCTTGATGTCTGCTATTAAAGCACTACAGTCCTGTTCTATGTCATTGAACGCTGTTGCAATCCACTCTTTCCACAAGCACCAGAAAAACTTGCCAGAATATATGTTTCAGATTTCCTTCCCTCTTTTATTTAAGTTCCTAGTATGCTAAAGAATCGAGTTTTGTAAAGGGCCATGTTTAGCAGCAGCAGTTACGAAATACATCCATACCTCTATGCATAAGAACAATCGACACTAAGCTCTCCTTGTAAAATGTTTCTTCAAAACGTAAGCTATCTCAGAATCTGTTCAGTGTTTAGCATATAAGATGTATCAAACACCCAGTTATCTGCTGAGCCCTGAACTATACTGAAACTAAGGTCTCTTTGTAAACTTCGGTTTCGAACAAAGCTACACCTTCCAAAGAGGTATCAATAATTTCAATATCAATTATTTCTTCTGTACGAAGGTTGAGTAATATCAATCCACCATTTGGAAAACCACCTACAAAACCAAACACAGCATTTTTCGTAATCTCCATAGGACCATTGGAATCGCTGTCACGAACTCTAGTTGTTGTATATATTTTACTCCACAAATTCTCATTATTCTCCGCAGTTGTAGCACTACTTCTGTATTTAAAATCATTCAACTCATACATTTCATGTATATAACTAGGATAATCAAGACGAACGCAAACAATCTTTCCATGATTACCTCCTATGACATGTAACCGATTGGGCATGGGAGCTGGAGCAGGTATCATCCTGAAACTCTCTTTGTTGAAATCAAAGGAGAGAATCACTTGCTCTGAATCAGTATAATTAAAGAGCTCGGAATCTATAATAATTTGCTTTGGGTAAAAATTATTTCCAAAGAGATAATAACTACCATTAAGATATCGACCCACATTTGTACGAAAAGTATTTTTAGGAAAAGTGGGTAAATCATATATGCACCACCTCCAAGAATTCGATTGTGAGCTATATACTTGAACACTAGTTTTCTTTAGGTGATCAGAGTCGGATTTGAATGAAGTGCACTGAAATACTTTGTAATCATTAGTTTCAATATCGAAACCAAACCCAACATAATCAAAAGAAAATTGAAGTTTCGGATCATTGGGGAGCGGTAACGATTTTGGGAGACGTCTAAATTTTTTAGTAGCAGGGTTCCAAAGAACAATACTCCTAGGTTGAACCTCATGTAAACAAATGATGCCGTGACAAGAACCCACCATTTTCACTTTAAAAGGAAGCTCCTCCGGACTCATCTCCTCCGCTTCGGCCTCCACCTCAGCCTGGGCTAGATGTGGCGGCACACCTATGTGTTTGTAAACCCATTGGCGTTCACCACGAGACGAAGGGGATAGCGAGAAAAAATGGGGTTTGAAGTTAAAGAAGAAAGGACCATGTCTGGATTGAAAAATGAAATTACCTAAATTATCGGATGAATTCTCAAAGGTGGCATGCCGATGGATGAAATCTGAACTTTCAATGGTCGCCCGCCATGATTTGCAGACAGTCTTGAATCGTAACAGTGAGACCACGGGTAGCCATAATAGAATTTCGATCAACAAATCTTCAGGTAGCACAAAATCTCCACCCATTAGACATACAACAAGACGATCAAGATCGATATCAATAGCTGAATCTGATCAGCCCCCCCTTTTCAATTTTCTTTTGAACCCTAAAAATAAAATGATGAGAACAAACTTATATCACTGAACTGAAGAAGTGAAGGAAAGAAAGAGAGGCCGTTATTTCCAAACAAAAGTGCTTGGCGTACAAGTGGGCCAAAACCAAACAATGCGGGCCCTGCAAATTTCAAAGATGTCCTGTTTTTGGCGTTGCACAGTTTTTGTTGGCACTTCGGTCCGAGACAAAATAGGGTCATCAAAACCCAAAACCCCTTATAAAATGGACAGTTTTACCTTTTAAATTAAGTTTTGTTAATGTTTGATTATCATTAGATTAGTGGTAATCATGATATCATAATCTATATAGTTAAGGTAATAAAAATTTTGGATAGACAAATTCATTTTGAGTTATAGTTGATTTGGAAAGAAAGAAGAGAGGAAAAAAAACCCAAACTTTTTTCTTCAAAAATCTCAAAGTTTTGAATCACTCAACCAAAATGAGTGATTCAAACACCGATTTTGAGTAACTAGCTTCTAACACCCAGGTATACCTTTGCTTGTAATATTGTTGCATGTAATCATCTTTAGTACGTAGATTTTTGTGAGTTGGGCGGCTCTGTTTACGGTCTGGTTTGACCTTGGAATTGAGGCGTAAAACAAATTTACGCCTCAAGATTCTTCCCAATTGAGGCGTAAAAGTGGAATTTGGGGAAACTGAGCCGTACACTCAATTTACGCCTAGGACGACAACCTGCCATTGAGACGTAAGTTGCATGGAAATATTAAATGCACAATATACGTCCCAGTTTATGAGGCGTAAAACTGGACTTTACGCTTCAATTTTGAGTTTTACGCCTTATATCCTTTTTTACGGTTTGGTTGGTGTATTTACGGTGCAATTTTTTGTGAGCACAGTCCTCTTTTTTCTACGCCTTGGTTTCCAAGCCGTAAAGGGCAAAACTAGGGCTTTTGCTACGGTATGATGCTAAGGAGTAATGTTTTTTACGCCTAGGACGTTGATGAATAGCTAGGCGTAAAATGGTTTTACGCCGCGGTTTTCTATGAAAACCAAACCGTAAAAATCGACTGAGGCGAAAAAAACAAACCCAAATCGATGAATCTGACATATACAAGCAAGGAAAACGTGATTGAAAACATGGGTTGTGTTCAGAATTAGCACCTAATATGCATATTGGGGTCTTGTGACTTATTAGATGTTAAATCAGTGGACGTCTGAATCTCGGCTGCGTTTTCTCTCTCAATTTCAATTTCCGCTGCTGTGGATTCTCGATTTGAGGATAATGAAAATCAGTATTTGTTTTTGTTTTAGGATTAGGGTTATAAAACTAGGGTAAGTAGTTAAGATTTTGGGATATTTTAATTTAATCGTTTGCCTGTAAGGGTAACTTAGACTTTTCATACCTATTTAGACATCCCTTATAACTACATTTGGATAGTGTTAGTGTTTTGAAGTGCCAACAAAAACTCTACAGTGCCAAAAACAGGACATTTTCAAAGTGATGGGTCTACATTTTTCAAAATTTGCCTCATTCGGTTTTGGTTTAATCTATATCCTCGGTATGTGTAAAAGCTTTGATTTGTGAAAGGATTTTACTTTATGGCAACATTGGTTTTCCACACGTGTCTCCGCTAAACACCCTTCGAAATTTGTTTGAGCAAAAAACAATGGGCACGATTAAAGTTGATCTTTTGCGTGTATGGAAGCATGATTTTTTTTTTTTTTTGTTATGAACAATTCAATCACATTTCATTCAATCCAAAAAGTGATTATATCTATTCGAAAATAAAAATAAAAAGTGATTATATGATTGCTTACAAGAAAAATAAGAAGAGAAAACGACACGTAATATTTACTGTTACCAACTAAGAAGTTTTCTATTCAACTCTTTTGAAAAGGTCTCCATGTTTGTTCCGAGTTTTCTTGTTGAATCGGCGAGTTGACTCCCCTTTTAGAGTTAACCACACAGGTTAGTTCGTGAGTTAGGGTCGGGTTTTAGGAAATGGGTTGTTTGTAACCCGAATGGTTGTAACCCGATTTTAGCATCGTGTAGTACAAAATTAATCTTGCCTTTCAGTATATTGTAGCACAACATTAACATAGCTTTTCAGCTCATCGTAGTACAAAATTAACATTGAGTTCCAGTACAGTGTAGTCCCAAATTAATTGTGTATATAAAATCTCACTACTTTAGATATAAAATGATCTCAGCACAAAATTAATCATGTCTTTCAACACATTGTAGCACAAAATTACATTTCTTTTCAGCACAGTGTAGTACCAAATTAATTGGGTATATAAAGTCTCACTACTTTAGATATACAATGATCTCTTCCGCAGCATCATAACCAATTCTGTCAACTTCCGACCATTGGAAAGCCTCAACAGACATAAACCCCATGAAACCTGCAGCACCATATGAAACACAAAACAAAAGAAAGAAGTCATCTCCACCTCCACCCTCAACCATATGAATTAAGGATTGTACTCCACCCTCGAATACATTCGTCATCTCTACAACTACACATTGTCATTGAAAGAAGTCTGGCATTGCAAAAGACAACCAGATGACAACCCACAATTCAAATTTTTCTAACAATGCAAAGACATAGAGTGGTTCACTACTGAAATAGACTTCGCCTTTACCAAAAATGACCTGAGCATATTTTAACTCAAAATAGCTATTTATCCAAGAGTAAGTGATAACTAAGGGAATGGATTCACATCGTTACAGAAAGCACGAGCAATTCATTCCCTAATCAATCGAGCTTAGGATAACCTTAACATGAAATAAATTAGAGATTTAACACAACAAAGACAAACAAGTTAGTATTCAAATTTACCAATACTGGCAAGACATTTACTATAACTAAGATGCACTACTACTATGACTATTTTAGTCCTACACAAATGCAGATAGCATGACTATTTTAGTCCTATTGTTTCCAATATTGGTAAGACAATTTTAATACAGCTAAGATGCACTACTAGTATGACTATTTTAGTCCTACACTAACACAAATAGTATGACTATTTTAGTCCTACACAAATGCAGGTAATACAACTATTTCAGTCATACATCATTGGACATTACATATCATGCCTTCCATGTAAAGTTACATAGTTTTCAATCCTTGCAAATGCCTGCATGCAGTAAACATGTACAAATTTTATTGAAGAGTACATCTTAAGATTGAGTCAAACCTTAACACCAGCTCGATGGGAGTGAGGTCGGTAATGTGTTTCCATAAAGAGATTCATTATGAGCATGAAAGTAGATCAAAATAAAAGAAAAAAAAACAGTACGGGTACATAATATGCTATCACGACATTAATAAATCATTTGGTTTGTCCTCCAACACTACTGAATTTATTACGGTCATAAGTATCAAAGGGAAAAAATATACAACATTTCCAGCAATGCGCAGGACTGCAAAATACTACCAACTCCAACGGCTTAACGCAACAATCTATCAACAGTAAAAACATGAAGCGAAACTCAGAAATACAAAATATGTAGCCAAGGCATTGAGCTATCCCGTTCCGAAATATGATTGATAATAATAAAAAAAAACATATTAGATATGTAGAGCCTCAGATATACAACCGAAATTTAGCAACAAAGTATCTTTAGCCTGTTATTCCAAATAAGAGTGATCATCACAGGCTTTTTTTCAAAAAAAAAAAAAAACGGGAAAAAAAATGAAACCACACAAAATGACTTTGTAAAGGAAGGAAATCAGTTCTAACATTCCTATCACAAAAGTGGAACATGATGGTCTAACCATAACATTGATGGTCATTGCCAACAGTTTCATGACTACCATCAACGTGAATCGGACCAGTTATTTTTACATACACACACTTATACAAGAAACTGTACAGAATGACAATGAAAGCTCAGCCAAAATATATAAACATGACAAAGTAATCTACAGAGAGTCTCAGCCAAAACATATAAACATGACAATGAAAGCAGGCAAAATGATAATGACATTGTACGACCCTAAGAGCCTAGGTTGTAACCTTACTTTTATATAAAACGTCATGAATGACTAGTCAACATACCCGGTCTGTTTTATACAGCTGCGAGGTGTCTGGGAAATCGTCAAAAATCGATTGTGAAGGGACCAGCTGAAGTAAAACGGAACATTAGACAACCAGTAAGAGAGATAATACAACAAAGGATAAACATGGTTTATTTTATATATTCAAGGGAGCAACTGCCTTTCCTGGTGTCGTTTTTAAACTTCTCAATGAAGATATGTCAGCATCCACATGAATGATATGCAGTTTCACAAGATATATGTATATAGAGAGGAGCAGGATTTAAGACTTAAGAGGGAGTTTAGATGAATTGATGAAGTAACAGTTTGTAAATTATTCTTCACACAAGATGCATATGTATATATGGAGGAACAAAAGAATCAAACATTATATTCATGTGAGTTTCTGTTTCTAGTTAACAATACAACCAACATTATGCAACAGATTATGTTAATTAGTTCATAGTCAAACACTAATCACAAAGGGGCCAATTGTACTCGTTATGCAATAAATTTAAACAGTGTCTTTCTCTGTCACAATATACCAAACAGTTTATGACCACAACTAAAACAGTATGCATGTTAAAGAAATTAACGAAATTAGATAAACAAAAGCAATATAACCATTAGTACTGAACATGAACAAGTGAAACCACAATGTTATTGATCATAAAGTATTTTCTTTAAAATCAAAAAAAAAAATGGAGCTTAAACCCTAGCCAAAATTCACCTTTTGGGTTTTATCAGGAACCATACAACTTTGGGTTTCCTTAATAATAATCAAACAATGAACACAACTTACCTGAGTGTTTGATGGTACATTTAATTGAATCTCGTTATTCAACAGTGATTCATAAGGAAGTGACTTAATGGATGAAAAATATACAAAAACCCTCAAACCCAGATCCTCAAATTCATCAGATTAAACAACAATTAAACAAAAACATTATAAGTTTGATTATTCACCTATAGATTCATGAGCTTGAAAAACGATCATAAAGAGTAAAACCCCACTTTTATTATCTCCATTTCTTCTTATTAGAACAATAACAGAAATCCAAAAATCAGCGCAATCAATTTATCGAAACCCAGACAAACAAACCCCAATAACAATAACAAGCAACAAATAAACGCTGAAACCCCTACCCCCAAATCAATCCAAACACACACACACTCAGAATGTTGAACCTTAGTTTCAGATGCGCAAATAGATGAAGAAGGGTTTGTAAGATCTTGAAAGTTTTGGGAATAGATCGATTTAATGATACTCCAAATGTAGAAGAAGAAGAAGTAACGGTTTATGTTTGTAATAGGGTTACGGGTAAACTAAGATAGAAACAGTTACGGGTAAGCTAGAGTAGTTAGCGTTGGGTTAGTTGGTCTGGTTTGTTCGAGTTGTAGCAGTTGAATCGCTGACCAGATCGGAGCAAAACTCGGTACAAACATAGGCTTACCTTTTCAAACACGTTGAATAGATAGCGATATTTTTGGTAAACAGTAAGATATTGTTGCCGTTTTCTCAAATAAGAACATCAAAATACAAGAAATCAAAACCCAAATACAAATGCCAATTACATGTAGATCACGAAGAGAAAGAGCGAAATACCGCAAAGACACCTGATTTTAATTTGTATGAGAAGTAGAGAGAAAAGATGGCATAATCCGGATTCATTTTCGACCATTCAGAAAGATTTTCTTCTTTAATAAGAGATGCTTCATAGAGAAATGAATGTTTAGCCCTTAATCTGTATATGTATACGAAAAACCTGGATGCCCTAAATCCCATTTGTTGAAGATGATCATCCAAAGCGATCCTGTGATGAATCGTCGATGTTCTTAATTCTAGAATAGAAAACCGTAAAAAATCACCATTGAAGTGAAGAAAGAGTCGTTGTAAACGCGAATATATAATCACCTGAAGAAATATGTCGAAAGACACCAAAAAAGAAAAAATATCTTATTCAATATACTAAAATTACACAAAAATAAATAAAATGGAGAGCTATCTCAGTGACTTTCAGTTTGGTGTGGGGGTTCATTGTGGGAGTGAGTCCATTCTTCATGCGGTCAACAGGCTTCTTGAGGCGAAGAGGGACTCAACAACTACGTACATGCTCTTGGTTGACTTCTATAATGCTTTCAATCTTGTAAGCAGGTCTGCAATAATTAGAGAGGTAAGGAAACATTGTCATTCTATCTCTAAGTGGGTAGAGTTCTGCTATGCGGCTTCTGCTAGACTATATTATATGGACAAGACTCTTTCGTCGGCTCAGGGAGTATAATAGGGGGATCATTTAGGTCCCATGTTATTTGCTTTGACTCTTCACCCCTTGATACATAGAATTGCATAGTCGTGCTCCTCGGTCCTTCAAGCTTGGTATTTAGATAATGGGACCTTAGTGGGAGACACGTTGATGGTGGCCAAAGCCCTGGACATTATTCAACAAGAAGGTGCTCCCATGGGGTTGCGTCTTAATGTCTCCGAGACTGAACTTTTCTGGCCTACAGTTGATAGCAGAGGTTTAGTAGAGGGCGTTTTCCCACCGCGTATATGCCGGCCAGCAGAGGGTGTTAAGTTGTTGGGAGGACCTGTTAGCCTGAACCCCCAGTATTGCAAGAGTATGGTAGTTAGCAGAGTTCATAAGACTACATGCCTAATCGATGTTATACAAAAGCTCAAAGATCCCTAAGGTGAGCTCTTACTGTTGAGGAACTGTTCTGGTGTCTCGATGTTATACTTTGCTATGCGAACAACTAAGCCTAGGTACTTGGGAGAGGCACATGTGCTTTTGGATAATGACCTCAAGAAGTTTCTTAGACATCTTGTTACGGGGGATGGGCCGGGATTTGGTCTCCTGCAACAAAGGCTTGCTACACTTCCCATCAAGTGTGGTGAATTAGGGGTGTACACCACGGAGGATACAATGCAGTATTCTTATTTGGCATCTTGCTTCCAGACAAGAGCACAATAAGAATACATTTTGAGGCAGTCTGGTGTGTCCGAATTCAGTCCCAGTTTTGATCATGCACTTGCCTTATACAAACAGGTATCTGGTATTGAGAGTTCTTCATTATGCATTGACGATATTTCCACCCATTGTATTAGTTCTTTCGCAATCAAATACTTCGATGCAGTGAAGAAAGATCTACCTTATAGTAGAGCAACAGGGTCAAGCATGCACAAGATTATTTGTTGTCCATTCCGATTGCTGGGCTTAACCAAAAACTTGGGTCTCAACATTTCAGAGCTATCTTGCGTTATAGGCTTGGGATCCCTCTCTTCGAGGAAGGAGACAGTTGCACCAGTTGTGGTAGGGAGATAGATGTTTTTGGGGACCACGCCTTGCATTGCTCAAGTGGCATTGGTCTCAAGTATAGACATGACCTGGTTCGTGATACCTTTGTTGATATTTGTTATCGCGCAGGTGTCCCAGCTAGGAAAGAGGTTGATTTAGGATTCCTCTCAGATACCGGATTAGCTCTGAGACCTGCAGATATCTTGGTGTATAACTGGGATAATGGAAATGATGTGTTCATGGATATCACAGTTGTTTCACCTTTTACAGGCGTTGGGGTGCGCGCTTTTACTCCGGGCAAGGCAGTTGAGGATGATGTCGTTCGGAAAAAAGACAAATATTTAGAGAAATGTACTGCTCAGGGATTTGTTCTTGGTGTGCTGGCGTTTACCACTTTAGGGGAGTTGGGTAGTGACACTGTGGAGTTTCTGAAGAGATTGCGCAATTATATAGCGAATGTCATAGTAGGAGATTTTATTTTTAATAGGATTGGTGTTGTTGTTCATCTGTTGATTCCGATTCTGTTTAATAAATAAATATTTCATTCTAAAAAAAAATTAAACAAATGTAAAACCTTGCTCAGATTTGTCTAATCGGACCAAATCTGAGCAAGATAATTGAGGCAGCTCTTACGGTTTTAGGAAAAAGTTTAGAGAGAAAGAGAGAGAAAAAAAAAACAGGTTCGCCAGGAAACACGAATCTGTACAATGGGAAATGTACTCAATCAAGCTGTTTTATGTTAGGTTCCCTTAGTCTCTTGAGGATTTTTTTTTAATATTTGAACCGTTATATTAGAAGTGGGACCCAAGCCTACTACTTAGAGCAACCACTATGGTGCACTAAGCCTTCCCTAAATTTTGGTCATCTAGGGAAGGCTTATCCGGTAAAATTCGCAACCAGTATGGAGAAAAAAAGTTTATATATTTTGGGTCGAAGAATCAGTTTTTGCTCCTAACATTTTGCGGGGACTCAGAATCTGCCTAGGATTTTATATTTTGTTTTATTGTAATAATGGGATTTGGTGCGGCCAAAACTCTAAACACCGGAAACTGAGTTTCCGCCAACTAAAAAAAACGAAGACTGAGTCCCCGCATAGAGATGGCATCGCTACTTGGTGCTAGACACAAAATTCCAAGGATTCTCTAGATTGTAGAGATGTTTTCCTCCATAGTGGTTGACCTTCCCTACATTGTAGGGAATTCTCCACCAATTGTAATAGTTGCGCCAAGACAAAAAAAAAAAATTTATATGCAAATTATTATTGTCTTATATGATTGCTGGTACACCTCTGCCAAATCTGGCAACCCCCATTAGCAATCTTGGAAATATGGACGCACAGAATAATCTTTTATTTGTACATCAACTACAAATATTTGCACCAGGTAGCTTTGAAATATAACTCCAATATTAACCATGGTCTAGAATCTCCAATTGAGAAATGTTATAGATTCAAGAATGTGGTGATCCTTGAATCAAACACTATGATGCAAATTATTTACTCTTGATATCCATGAGTTATGGAGATCCTTAATTATAAGTCCAAAATCTCCCATAATTTATCACTGCTAATTGTGGCTCTTAAATAAGATTCCTGGTTAGCTTATTCTTGCTTAGAATCTCTTTATCCTATTATTTACAACAAATCTAGAGCTAAATTGGTCGGCAGTTTAATTCCTTAAAACTACTTACGACTGTTATCTTTCTAAGAGATTCAGCTGATATGAAAAAAGTAGAGAGTTCATTACTTCATCTCAAAGCTTATTGCATTATCATCAGAATTTCTAATCAAATACAACGTTACACATTAAGAAAATCTAAACTAAATATTTGTAACATAAGAAATCAATTATATTATTGCGTTATTCAAAACAATTGCTTATGGTTTTGAAGATCTAATGAAAAGTTTAGGGTTCACTCCGCCCACTACTGTTATCTATCATGAAGAAGAAGAAGAAGAAGAAGCGAGCTGAAGCAACTTCTTATAATACCTTCCAGATTAGCTTAGGGGTAATGCGGATCGTCGATTTGTTGTTTATTTTCTGATCGAACAACTGATACGTATTAAAAAGCTTAATGGGATTTCTCTGGTTTGTTTTTGTAGGCCTAAGTTTGGGGAGATCTCGGTCCATTGCCGAGACGAACTTGCCGAAACGAGATTTCATCGAATAACTCGTTGAGATGGTTGAGGTCTCACTGCGACACTACCAAGATTCCATTAGAGACAAGTTTTATGTATGAATTTTATTCAATAAAAGTTAAATCCAATCTGAAAGCTCGATATTTTTTTAGTTAGCGTAAAAATTATTGTTGTTTCTTGTATCCATACACGCTTAAAATATGAAAAAAATGCTCGACATATATCTTACGAGTATAAGATTTAAAAATATACACTTCAAGATTTCATCAAAAATCTCTCAGAGATACTATTATCCAAGTGTTCCAGTCCAACCAAGACGACTCTGAGAATTCAGACTTTGATGGTACTTTTATTTGTGCAAGAATTTGTTCCAGAGGGTGTTTGGTTCAGAACTAACTTTTTTTATTTTTCATATCCCTAGAATTAGCTTCTAGAAGTTTAAAAGCAGAAAGAAACACCGATATCTAAGGAATTATTTTTTTTACTCTCCCAGTACTCGCTTTCATTAATGTTAGGAACAATAATTTTGTAGCTTTCTTTTTTCATGAAGAAGGTTTTTTTTTATTTGAAAGTCAGGAAATATAAGTGAACATACTTGAACATAGAGAAAAGAAATAAGTGATCAGATAAGATCAAAGCGTCAAATTTTCCCCGGTAATATGATAAAAACTTCCTTCACTTATTTAACCGAACTTTGTAATGCATACGATAAACACTTTCTAACATTTTTACTAAATGAGACTTTTTTTTTTAGTAATATGATAAACAACTTTAATGGTCCAGTATCATTCTTGAATCAATGGTAACCATATTTATCAATTCGTTGATCATTACTCCTACTCAAAGATCTAGATATGTTAAACTAGTTTCTTATTTGAATATTATCCTACACATATTACATGTTTCAAAACCAACGTCACGATTAAACTTTTCTTCTTTCAAGTTTTATTGTTGCCTAGACATGACAAATACCATATGTTGTTGAGGTCAGTATGTCATTCAGCTTAATGAACTTGTTATCCACATTTTTGACAAATACTTCACCACCCATAAAACTATTTGATAAACTGGTGTACACCTCTCTTATCTGTTTGCAGTTGCATTCACAGAATATGACTAAAATAGTGCTTAAGAATCCTTTATAATAATTAGCGGTGCTTATATTTACAGTTCCTTTCGAGTAACAGAATTGTAAATCACTTTGCTAGAAACAACTCGCACTTGAGTTGTACACTAAATATTTTTTTGGACCTACTGACTCACATTTGACATTAAAGTGAAACTTAAAAGTACTCAATATAGAGTCCATAGATTGAGATTATTTAAAGTTTTCTATTAATCATCAACATATACGTTGTATAACATTCCTATCTTTAAAGAAAGGTTTCAGTTTTGTTTTCACATAACTTTTTATCAAAAGCACACTGTAGCCAATCCAAATCAATATCTAGAGATTGTAACAGTGGAACCCTTCAAATTCAGAACAAGATAATTTGTCCCTAAATTTACATGGGAGATAGATAAAAAAAAAAAAAAAAAAAAAA